>VXBW01000264.1:382842-446643 GCA_013400375.1 Thinocorus orbignyianus
AAAAAAAAAAAAAAAAATCTGTTATTCAGAAATTCAGTCAATTGGGGGTGGCCTTGTTGGACCAAAACTGAAGTAAATACTGTGTGATATCTAAGAGACTGGGATTAAATTTCTTGATCTTCACTGTGTGCAAATGTTTTTCTTAATTTAAGATCTGTTCCACTCGTTAATAAAAGTTAAAGTGTATCAGGTTCAGATAATGCAGTGTTTGGATGCCCAGGAGGAAAGAATTCAAAGCAAGGTACAAGTATAGGGAGTAGATCTTTCGGGTTTCCAAAATACTCACTCAAACTCATTCCAGTAGTAATTCAGAGTCCCAGGTGCATCAGATTGGATGAGATGAGCTAACGTCCAGCATCCTACATTGTGGGCAATGTAGGATGACGTGTTAAGTGTTTTCCTTTATCATGATTACTCAAGTGTAACCATTACGCAGACCATTACCTCACAAAACACTGGTGAGCCAAAAATCACTCATGATGACAGTATATGTTTACTAAAATGACATTCAGAGGACTCCAGCGTTAGTACATTGAAGATTTTGCCATCCCAATTACAGCATGTATTAATTCCCTTATTTCCACCACCACCACCTGTGGTCTCTTTTCCTTATTCGATTTTGCATGGTTGAAGCAACATAGAAGAACAGGCCTACATTAAGAGTTTCAGAGTGCAGCTGTGCACTGTAGTTCATAATGTGCTCACTATGAAATGTTCCTAATTGGAAATAGCGGGCAGACAACATGGCAGATGATCACAGAATGATGGAATTAATTTGTTGGTCATGTTTTTCAAGTTTTTTTTTTTTTTTTAAAGTCCCTAGTCCTCATGTCCTGTCCCAAGTGAAAGAAAAAACAATGTGTGCTAGGGCTGAATCAAGCAGGGTTATAAATGTCGCAGGTACAGAATAGGAAAGCCCTACTGGTCTGCACTGAATCAACTCTGGTGACCAGTTGACTCCTGAGCATGCAAGCAGGAGAGACCAAGCTTGCATCTCCTCCCCCTGAGAACACTGGTGAGCAGCCCTTCCTCCAGCTGGGAAAAACTTGCAATGGTTCAGAGGGAGGAAAAAGTACATAAGCATTTAAATAAATCTTGACACTGACCATAAAGACAGAGTGGGGAATCCCATCCAGCAACCTACTGAAGATGTGATATATGAAAAACAGAACAAGTTGCTGTCAAAATGTGGAAGTTACAAGCATTTTGAGCTAAATAAATAGTTTCACATTTTCATAACAAGAAATAATCACAGTCCACAGACCTGCTGACAGCAGCACCTCAGGAAGTCACCAGACTAACCCTCACTTTTTAATCCGCTTTCTGGATTAGAGCACATCCTTAGTAATATTATTTCTGACCATATTTAAGAGAGTCTAAATCCACTACCATGCCAGTCAAGCTTTTCGAGTGCTTGACTAACCTCATGGCTAGGAAAATGCAACTACTGTCAAGGCCAAATTCATCTAAATAGAGCTTCAAGCAATTATCTCTCATTAAGCCTTTGAAAACAAGATGAGAAAGCATCCCACTGTCCTGTCTATTACACACTAGCATATGGGACTAATGACCTCTCCTCTTCTCTTCAGTGAATTTTAAAAGATGTATACGTTAACCCATAGGAAAGCTACTTGTCTTCCAGTCCTTAGGTCCTGTTGCCAGCCACACTGCTACGTCCTCATTCCTCTTGAAACAGCGGACATCAGAGCAGGTTTGGTGTTACAGTCAAAGCTGTGTGGACAACCATGGCCTTTCCCAGTCTTTACAGGATATTCTGTTTTTTATATCCCAGGATCAAAAGTGCTGTTTTGCCACTGCATTATTCTGAGATGAAATCTTTCAAAGATAATGATTAAGTATTTCTTGTAGCCACTTTTTTCCATGGAGAGTGGTCAAGATAGATGTCATCTGCCTTTATAACCCCCAACTAGGGCCCCTGATTGCATCTAAGTTGGTAGTATAAGACTGAAAAACTAAATAATTAAGGACTTGGAATCAAGGAGTTAACACTGGTCAGAATACTTGGTTCTGCTAAGGGTCTAACACAAGGCAAAGGGTATCCAGGGTTAAGCCCACCTTTCTGTGGGAGGAATTGTTTCTTTGTGTCTTTGTTTCTAGAGGTATTGGCTCACACATGTCTATACTGAAACACATTTTATGGGATGGTGACTCTTTAAGCCAGCAATTATATTGCTGCAGCCTGTGTTGTGCTTCTGTCTGTATTTTTTTACCCAACAAACTTTGTGCTGCCTAAGAACTCTACCTGAAAACACTTTGCATGGTCATCAGTGTTGTTAGTGAAAATACTGAACAGTGCCAGCTTAAGAGTCAGTGATGGAAACAGATTTGTTCTGCCTTTGTAGTAACTGCTTGAGATCTCTCCAGGAGCCACTTTATGACATGCTTGTTATGTGTTATGCTGAGTTAATTTTATATAGTTCACATTTCTTCGTCAAAATGTAATAAGCAGAAAATCAAATGCCTTGAAGAAATCCAAGTATGTGACATCAGTGTAGTTACCATTGTCTGCCAGCTTCAGAACAAAAGACAACAAACAAAACCTACCTTCCAACCAAAATACATACAGCTTCTAACTCTTTATTCCGCAGTCCAAAATCCATGGCCCTGTATTTTCTAACCAACATTGTGAAGATAATTATCTGATAGCCACCTGTGTCACTCCTTTCATCATTTTCAAACACTATACCAGTAGCAAGACTTTTTAAATCCTCAGGAATTCCTTCTGTTTTCCAAGCTTCACTACAGATTTACTGTGGGCCTTCAAAGACAGGTCTTTCAGATGCAAGTTCTCCAGCAGATGTTGCCTTCCCTCCTCTGGAGTTACAGCTGGTAACTTCTCCATTCCATCCACGACACTGTGTGTAATGGACACAATTTCCAGCCTCTCTTCAAATACAACAGGAAAACAGCCATTGAGCACATCCAACTTCTTTCATACATTTCTAACAGCTTCATTATCTGCATATAATGGTCATATCTGACTGGGATTCTTCTTTTCACAAACATTAGTTTTCTTGTCTTTGAACCTATTGCCACAGATGGGAACCAAATGGTATCTTTTTTACAGGTTTCCTGAGTTGCATTACAAATCTCTCCAAAACAGGCAAGACACAAGTTCCATTAAATCCCGTATTACAATTCAGCAGTGAAACAGAATAATTATTGCTCTGTTAATCTGTGTCTCTTATGATTACCCATGAGGATAATGCAGAATCATGACACAGTCTCTGCTTCCTTTTACTTCACATGGTAAAACTTATGAAGGGAGTTATTAAATTTGTACTTCCTCTTTAACAGTTTTAATATTAATTTAATTTGCTTCCTTTATATCTTATCTGATGAATATTTATCCAGAATCAAAAGCTCTAAACTATACCACCAGAGCTCCACAAAGCAAGTTGCACTGCCACTAGCATTTGGACACTGGCTTGTGGCATCCCCCATCTATTACAGTATTTAGAGACAGTCCTGCCTGCTCTGTCACCTGTCATAGCATAAACTTAAGATCGTTTGGCTGTTTTCAGACTGGTTTTCTTTCATCCTTCAGCTCAGTATAACAAGACTCAGTCACTAAAGCTGTATCTGACCTATTTGAAGAGGCTATAACAACATTACTGCATTTGTCCATATGTGATCCCACGAGAAAGAAAAAGTACAGTAAACAAAGCCCTCGGATTCTTTCCAGCTTTTTTGTTTATTTAATTAGGTACTATGCATTCATTTAATTATTCTCCTGGAATTCTCAGTTTACAAGAAATTCCCAAATATCTGAAATCAAAGTTTTGAGAAATCAGAACTCCATTTTGAAAGNAAAGAAAAAAAAGTCCTTCCTGAGTAGCAAACACCCTGCATTTTGAGAAGATGTCAAGTTTTGAAAAAAAAATTTGACTTCCACTTTGTTTTCTACTGCCCGCTCACGTCTTCGCAGAATGTTAGAAAAAAACATAGTCTTAAGCAATTTCTCACCAAGTTTAAAATAGGATCTGCTGGAAATTTCATGGAAGAACCACAAAATATATCATAGCAAAAAGCATTTATTGAAATATGCAATTATTATAATTAATAGTACTGCTATTAACAAAAGGAACTTCTCTGCCAAAACTTGAGGCACTCTACAAGTCGTTAAAAGAAATCACAATAATTATCAAAGAAAATATACAGCCTAGTAGAACTTTGAGATGGAAAATAGTTATTACATCACCCAGTTCATCCTCTCTTTGCCAATGGAGGACTGTCGTATTAAGTACAAATTCATCTTCAATATTTGGATGCAGGTTTCCAACTTTTTTTCAGCATAGCAACAACTCTTTCAGCACAAGAGTAATGAAATCTTGGCCCTCTAGCTCTCAACTTGAGAATCTCTTCGAAAGCCAAAGCTTGTCCAGACTTTTCTGTGTGTTTGCCCAGATAAATGCAGTTAAGCAGAATTGTTTGCATTGCTGTTTTTCCTGTTGCACTTGTTCTCCAGCCAGAAGTCCTATATAAGAAAGAGCATTTTGCATACCATATTGCAAAATGGGACATCACCGTACGGTACAGCTCACTTATTTTAATAGAGCCGAAAATGAGTCTTGATTTTTTTTTTCATTTGCTTGCAGCTGACTGAATAAATTGCCAGTGTGCCCCAGCTGCCTAAAATATGCATTTTCTACATGCATATTCCTATTGTAAATAAAATAATTAATTTATAGTGGCACAATGGAACAGATCCAGCTGAGGTCTTAGACAGCGCTTCCAAGTGCAGTTTTAGAATACTTCAGCTGTAGGAACCAGGGTCTAGGATTCATTATACCAGGTTTGTAAATGCTTATTTAGTGGGTATAAAAATGAGAGCCTCCTGTCTGCAACACACATCTTAGATTTATATGTGGCAGTGTCCCCTTTGAAATTTCTGGATCAGGTCATTCTGCTCAGTCAAACTCTGAATCTCAGTGTCTTGTAGACTGGAGCTAAGCCCCAAAATTACTCAGACTAGTGTTTTGGGGCACGCTTGGGCATGTGGGCACCAAGGCAACTCTCGGGTCAAACAGCAAATCAGTTCAGCAAGTCTAGTGAGCTCAGTAAAGTTAGGCTGAGCAAGCATGAGGTTTTTTTTTGTTTGGCTTTTGGATCAGATGCACCTAAAGTTCATTCCTCTCTTGTCTTAGGCTTCTTTTTAATTTTGTTTTTAATTTGTGGACCTGAATCAAAGTCAGTTAAATGAATAGGATGCTAAGTGTGTCCCTGTGAGGAGAACCTGGTCTTCCAGTTAAATGCCCTCAATACATAGGAAAAGGAGGCACACAGCAGAATTTTCTGGTCTATTGCATGCTGCCACCAGATTGTACGGTGGAATTAGTTAACAGGGACAAAGAGGAGACCTACATTAAAATATCTTTTAGGAGGTGTTCTTTTTCCTGTTTTCACACCCTTGACATTGGCTTATAAAATCTCTTTTAGGAATGCAGCTCTGTGTTGTCAAGTCCAGATCCCTGATGACTAGATAGGCAATTCTTATAAGAACCTTATTATTCCTTGATTATGATTGTGAGTCACTTTCAGTTTGATCAGTCTGAGGAGGGCCCCCTTTGCAGGTGGAAACAAGTCACAGACTCATTTATTCAGGTCTTATTTTCTGTTGTCCTGTCAAAAATACATACGCTGCAAATCTCCTCTTTATTTCAGAAACACTGGGGGGAAAGCGCATACGTGTCACTTCCAACAGGCACTCAGCTTTCACCTGCCAAACCCTTAAGATCTTTTCTCTGTTCCAGTACTTGCACAGTCACGCAATGTCGTTCCTCAAACAAAACAAAAACAAAAACAAAAAAGAAAAATCATAGGATACAAATTAAAAAAAAAAAAAAGCCAAAAAGAAACAACAGAGGAGTTGATATTGATCTAAGCTGACTACAGAGGAAAGTAATTAAAAGGTTGATTATTGTTCCTGTGATGCAATTTTGAGAATCAGCACAATACATTCTCCACCTTGTTTATCCTGCTATGTTCAAATAAATAAACCCCAGCTTTTAAAATTATTTAGCTCTCCATTTCATTTAGCAGTATCCTCTGGGATTGACTTGTGTTCATGAATAGGACCTATTTGTTTTTATAGCTTATTCTCTGATTTAGAAGGTGACCCAGGTAGCCAAGTGAATTCAAAACTAATGACACAGTGTTCACCTAGTCATCAGTTGTATCACTTTCTAGTCCAACTTTTTATGGAAAAAAGCCATGATATATTTGAAGATCTTCTATAATATTCTTCTATAATACTACATGGCTACTTTAATATGGTTTAGAGAGAGATGGACTGACACTGATCTTACAGACATCACTCCAACTGGCTCTAATGAAAACAGTTTGAGCTCCGGGGAGGACTTCTTGAAATACCACCTCTAATTGCCAAGAGAAGCACTTTTTACAAGAGGAGACGTGTCCCCTTCTGGAGCATTCACTACCTCCACAGCAGCTAGTAGAATTCTGTCAGAGGGACTGCAGCAATTTCCCTGTGACATTTCAGTGGCTCTCGATGCCCAAGCACTTTGCCCCAGGAAGTCCTTGCCTCAAGCGCTACTGCAGTTCCTTGCCACCAACCCACCCTTGTGCTGAAGAGTCTGTGTGCTCAAAGTTAAATATGGACTTTCTGAGAGTCCCTTACATTAATTTTAGATGCTAATATAGACAAAACAGTGAGCAGCATTTGTAAAGGCTTTTAAACTCTGAAGGAAGTATCACTCTTTGCTTCATCTACCCTCCTACACTTCCGCTTGGAGGGAGAGCAGATGGCCACGACGGCTGTTTAGTCTGGCCATTTTTGAGTTCTTCTCTGAGTCATTTATAAATCTGTTTGTTTTTCAGCCTCTTTGCAAGGCTGTGATTGCTCTTCCCTGTAAAGGCCTTCCAAAAGTACAATTGCACCATTAGCAAATAACATTAAGGAACTTCTAAAGCCAGTGCTAAATCGTACTGGCTCGTTTCCATAGAACTTTATTGCCTCCACTGAATGAGAGCACATTACTACTTTGGTTATGCTTGTGACAAAGCAATTTATTAGACTCCTTCACTGCAATTTGTCTGCCTTGAGCTATGCATCCAAACTACAGTTAGACATCTCTCCCAGTTAGACGCTTGCACTTAGCTGCAAAACAGTAGCCTGCAGGAGACAGGCAATTCTTCCACACACCCGCTATCAACCACCTAGATGTCAAGGTTTTCATCATGGAATCACAGAATAGCTTGGGTTGGAAGGTACCTCAAAAGTTCATCTAGTCTAATCCCCCTGCAATGAACAGGGACATCTTCAAGTAGATCATGCTGCTCAGCACCCCATCCAACTTGACCTTGAATATTTCTAGGGATGGGACATCTACCACCTCTCTGGGCAACTTGGGCTAGTGTTTCACCACCTTCATAGTAAAAAATGTCTTCCTTGTATCTAGTCTGAATCTACCCTCTTTTAGTTTAGACCCATTACCCCTTGTCCTTTTGCAACAGGCCCTGTGAAAAGCTTGTCCCCATCTTTTCTGTAGGTCCCTGTTATGCACTAAAAAGCTGCAATAACGTTTCCCTGGAGCCTTCTCTTCTCCAGGCTGAACAGCCCCAACTTTCTCAGCCTCTCTTCGTAGAAGAGGTGCTCCAACAGGTCCACATCTTTCCTGTGCTGAGGTCTCCAGAGCTGGACACAGTACTCCAGGTGAGATCTCACCAGAGTGGAGTGGATGGGCAGAATCACCTCCCTTGACCTGCTGACCATGCTTTTTTTAATGCAGTCCAGGATGAAGTTGGTTTTCTGGGCTGCAAGCACACATTGCCAGCTCATGTCCAGCTTTTCATCCACCAGTACCTCTATGTCCTTCTCAACGGGGCTGCTCTCAATCTCTGTACTGACATCCAGGGTTGCCCCAACTTCACAAGATTCACATGTATTCACTTCTCAAGCTTGTCCAGGTCCCTCTGGATGGCATACCACCCTTCAGGTGTGTCAACCACATCGCTCAGCTTGGTGGTGTCTGCAAACTTGCTGCGGGTGCTCTCAATCCCACTGCCTATGTCACTGATGAAGGTATTGGACTGTACTGGTCCTAATATAGACTCCTGAGGATCACCAGTCTCCATCTGGACATTGAGCCATTGACCACTGTCCTTTGGATGTGACCGTCCAACCAATTCTTCATCCACTAAACAGCCCACCAATCAAAACCACATGTCTCAAATTGAGAGAGAAGGATGTTGTCAAAGGCTTTACAGAGGTCCAGATAGAAGATGTCTGCAGGTCTTCCCCTGTCCACTGATGTAGTCACTCTATAATAGAAGGTCACTGCAATGGTCAGGCAGGACTTGCCCTTGGTGAAGCCATGCTGGCTGTCTCAAATTGGCTCCCTGTCCTTTACATGTTTTAGCATATCTTCGAGAAGGATTTCTTCCAGGATCTTCCCAGGCATAGAGGTGAGGCTGAGAGGTCAGTAGTTCCCAGGGTCCTCCTTTCTACCCTTTTTAAAAATGGGTGCAAAATTTACCTTTTTCCAGTCATCAGGGACTTCATCTGACTGTGATGACTTTTCAAATGCCATGAAGAGTGGTTTGGCAACTACATCAGCCGATTCCCTCACGAGTCTTCAATGCATCTTGTCAGGTCTCATAGATTACTGTATGTTCAGGTTCCTCAGATGGTCACAAACCTGATCTTCTCTTACAGTGGGAGGGACTCTGCTCCCCCAGTCCCATCTTGCAGTCCATCGACTTGAGAGGTGTGGGGAGAGAGGTTGCCAGTGAAGACTGAGGCAAAAAAGATAGAGTACCTCAGCTTTCTCCTCATTCATTGTTTGCCGGTCTTCATGGGAGATATGCCTTCTTTGACCCTCCTTCTCTGGCTGACATACCTGTAGAAGTCTTTCTTATCACTTTTCATGTCCCTCACAAAGTTCAGCTCCAGCTGTGTCTTGGCGTTTCTGATTCCATCCCTACACAACCAGACAGCATTGCTATACTAATCCCAGGATACCCATCCCTGATTCCACTGCCTGTGCATTCTCCGTGGCTTCCATAGTTAGGACAGAAGACTTTCCAGCTACTCCAGGTAAAGACTCCTGCAAGACTCAAGTCAATATTTTAAACACAGGCAAGTAGATGGCCCACACGGAATCAGTAGCCATGAATTCTGTCCTGTGGGTGACCCTTGTCCTCATGGAGAGGCAGCTGAGGCTAGGTATGATGCTCTGGGATGTCTCTGATTATACCAGATACATGTGTTTAGATGAACTAATTAAGAGTTAAATCTCTTATTACTTCTGCCCGCAGCCACTTGCTGACAAGTCACACTTCACACGGCCTGTGGATAGCCGTGAACAGCTCTCTGCCCACCACAAGTAGCTAATGAGTTTAATTCCAAAGTGCACAGGAAAAGAAAACAAAACCTCTCAGCTCTGTGGTCTCCCTTCACAGTCATGTAAGACCTTTCATATATCTTAATATGTCCTAAATCACTGACTTAAAGCCCTTAGCTGGCCCTTAGATTTCAATAAAATAGGTTAAAATATAAACTGCTTAAAGTTCTTAAAAAACACGTGGATAAACCTGGTGCTGAAAGCCTAGGACACCAACTTACAAGAACAGAAGAGTTGTCCCACTGCCTAATGGCACATTAAAAACAAACCTTGAACCCATTTTCTGGCACTGATGCCAGCTGACATGGGACACTTCTTGTCTATACTGTTCAACTCAATCTCAAGAAAAAGATAGCAGCATCCAGCTGCCTGTTGGGAAGGGTGCTTGGGATATACTAAATCCTTAAGGATGCTTGGGTGTTGGGAAGAATGTTAACTCAGGCCGGAGGTTTCTCCATGGATACAACAGTACAGGCAATTGCATTGCAGGGCTTGTGAGTGCTCCCCACACTGCTTAATATATATGTATATACATTAAGTATAAGTGTAGTCAGAGTACCCAGCCCTGCTTTGCGCTTGGGTTCATGGGGCTGATACTTTCCTTTGCACGGAGGATGAAGTCAGTAAATAAACCACAAATTCCTTGCAGACTTGATTTCCAACTTCCCTTTTTTTATTATTTTTTGGTTTTGCAAGCTGTGCTTGTGCCTCATGAGCACTCTAGGGCATGTGATTCCCTGGGTTCTTGTAAACCTCAGGTCACCTATTGAAGTGAGTTCCTGACAGACCATGCACAGGTGATGGAGTCCACTCAGCAGCTGCCCCTCCTCTGTAGGCAGCACGTCTCCAACCTACTTAGCAGCCTCAGGGGTGGCTGTGAGTGTGATGGGTGATAGCTATCTTCTCTGCAGGCCCCAAGGAAATTGGCACTCACTCATGTAAAACATAACTGCTGCAATACCTGACCTTAATGATGATGGTCAGGTTTCTGACTGTGAGGTGGTCAGCTCTTTTGACCAAAATGGAGGCGTGGATATAATACTCAACACCTTTCAGCAGTCCTCTGAAACACCAAGGGTTCACTAGGGAGATAGGTGTCTGCTATCTTCCATGGAGAGGTGATTAGTCCTTTCATTGCTGCTCAGGGGAAACAGTATCCCAAACCAAATGAGGGGCCTGAGCAGGTGATAGCATGAAGGGTAACAGTTCTAAACTGAAAGAGGGGAAATTTAGATTAGATATTGCAAAGACATTTTTTACTGTGAGATTTGTGAGACACAGGAAGAGGTTGCCCAGAGGAGCTGTGGATTCCCCATCCCTGGAAGTGTTCAAGACCAGGCTGGATGGGGCTTTGAGCAACCTGCTCTAGTGGGAGGTGTCCCTGCCCATGGCAGGGGGGTTGGAACTCGATGATCTTTAAGGTCCCTTTCGACGCAAACCATTCTATGATTCTATGGCAGGGGGCTATATTCAAAGCTGCATGCTGCTCAGTCTGTCAGCAGGCATACATCAGGCAACATAAGTCCAGGGTTTTTAACATCTATTCACTCTACCCTTCTGTTGCATTTTCTGTCTTAATAAATCCTGTGGGTTTTACAGAAAAACACATAGTGTGGGTACACGTGCTCCCTTTAAAGATAAATCATGGTTGGTTGAAGATGTGTCTGTTTCACCTCCCTTCTGGGTGTAGTGAATTGCAGTCCCAACCAGAAGTGGTGGTGTCATCTCACCTTCAGGCAGTTACCAAAGGCCAGGTCTATTACTATGGGAACAATCACATTTCTCCTCATAATGGGTTTAGGTGTGCTTCAAGCTTCAGGTCCGGCATCAAGGATAAATGAGACAGGAATTGACTTCTACTGAGAAAGTAGAATACAGATAGTTTTGAGGCATTGTGCAACACACACCATAGTAGCTGAGGTCAAGCGAAGCATCAGGTGAGACCAGTACCCTAAGAGTAGTAGGATCCTGGTGTTATGTGCTTACTAAAAAGCTCCCTGTCCCTTATCTTGTTCATTCTGGCTATGGCTTTGAGATCTATGTTATACCAAACACTGACCAAAAGCTAAAACCACCCTTATGTGCCCCTAGTCCCTCCTGGCTTGTCTTTGCTCATGAATGCTCAAGGATCCACAGAAAGGACCCTGCTCTCAGTAGATTTGCTGTCTCACTTCTCTGCAGCTTCCTAAAGGTCAGGGAGATGCTCTGTGGCCTTCACGCTTTTCACACTGTCCTGCTGCTTTGTTTTCAGGATGCCCATTTGATGTCATTTGCCCATCAATAGTAGATTACCAGTTTGTAATAGGTTTTACCATGGCTTAGAAACATACGTTATTGTAGAATCATAGAACTGTCTAGGTTGGAAGGGACCTTTAAGATCATCTAGTCCAACCAGCAGCCTAACTCTGATAAAAACAATCATTAAGCCATGTCTCTAAGCACAATGTCAAGCTGCCTTTTAAATACCTCCACAGATGGTGCCTCAACCACTTCCCTGGGCAGCCCATTCCAATGCTTAACAACCCTTTCAGTGTAAACATTTTTCCTGATATCCAATCTGAACCTCCCCTGCTGCAACTCGAGGCCATTCCTTCTTGTCCTATCGCTTGTGACCTGGGAGAAGAGAACAATCCCCACCTCTCCACAACCTCCTTTTGGGTTGTTGGAAGGAATGATAAGGTCTCCCCTAAGCCTCCTTTTCTCTGGGCTGAACAACCCCAGCTCCTTCAGCCTCTCTTCTTATAAGATTTATTCTCCAGCCCCCTCACCAGCCTTGTTGATCTTCTCTGGATAAGCTCCAGCACCTCGGTGTCTTTTTTGTGGTAAGGCGCCCATGCGCAGGACTCAACACTTGGACTTACTGAACCTCATCCCATTGGCCTCGTGCTGCAAATGCTGCCATGGATGTGTGAGGATTTTAGAACACCAATACTTAGTTACTTAGTGGACATGAAGCCAGGAGAATGATGGTTGCACAGGAATCAGATGACCCAATGATGATCATTTGTGTGCTTGAAGCAGCCCAGCTACCTGAAATAGGGCAGGTAAATCTCACTCTAATGCAACACCTCCCAGAAGAGATGAGCAAGCTGCGTTGCACAGCACTGGAACAGTTTGATTGCATGTAGATAAGGCACTGGCAGAAGAATTAATGGGGCAATGTTGCTCTTTGAAAAAAGAAATAGGTCATCGCTGGCATCATCTCACACTGCTTCTGTTTATCTCTGTCTTCACACTTTTCTAGAGGCATAGAGGTAGTTATCCCTTCTTCTTTGCTGTGGTTATCTTTCATCCTTCCTCCTCTCTACTTAAATATCAATAAACTCACAACCTGAATTAATTTTGTGAAGAAACTATATGACAAAGAGCAGTGGTAGCATCTTTTTTTACTACTATTTCTTATAATGGCTTCCTCTTGAGTACATGTTCCAGTTTCTTATAACACTATTATTTAAGCCTAGACATCAAGATGTGAAAAATAAGTTTCTTGTTGACTGTCAGATGCTTTTGACATTTTATCTTCGGTAATCTTTTTGAAAACTGCTTGTGAAGAACTTGCTCTCTGGATTTCTTCCCAGAATTTCTCTTTCACTGCATCCTTAAGGGCATCCTTGTTCTCACACATAGTCACTGCAGACAGCAATGTCTCTAATTCTGCAGTCCCTGTGTAGATGAACTGTATAGCTTTATCGGATGCTTCCATTTGGAGGAAAAAAGAGCCAGTTGCAAGCAGCTATCTCTTAATGATTTTACACTTATCTTCTACTAAAATCTGCATAATTTTCTTAAGGTTGATCAGCATAAATTCATTTTATGATTAGTAAGAGGCAGCAGTTGTTAAGAGCAGTATATGAAGAAATTTTTAGGATGGTGGACTTTAAAGTACTTGAACCTAGATTAAAGCGGTCTAAGTTTCATCTACTTCTCTATATCTTGTGTCACCTTTTGGTTGTCTTTCTGTCTTCAGGAACACAGGGCACACTAAATACAGGCACTGTAGATCAAGTTTTCAGTATCTAACCCCGTGCTTTGGTGTCTAGATGTAACAGTGATCAATGTCTCTCAAGTTATCTAGCTATTTGTCAGCAAGTGACTGACTTAGAAATTTGCTTACTGGTACCTCATTAATTACTTCAGGGTCTGTTTTTTTTTTTACTTCTGCTTACTGTTATATATCAGAGTTCAGAAGTTACTTGAAGGAAGGGCCATGGGACACAGCTCCATATGCGCTTCTTCTGATTATCTGTGAGGTTGTGGGTAATGGAGGCAGAACTGGGGCTTCATAGATAAGATTTCAAATCTTGCTCTGGACTTAGTTCAACGCTTTCTCCTGCTGAAAGCTGCTTCCACACTGTGCAACTTAAATGCATATGTGGTTATGTGAGCTGAGATCTGACCTCGATCTGATGCTAAACACATTGTTCCCTTTTGTGCTGCTAGCTACAGAAGCATTGTATCTTAACCAACCATGCTGCAGCAGCCAACCACTTTATCTTTGAACAGATTCTTAGCCTTGGATAACGATGTGTTACCGTCGGTCAGATAACACTGGCTTTTGAGGAGAGGAGCTGTTGCAAGCAGCTGCAGTCTCTGTCCTCTACCTACCTTTCAGTCAAACATTGGGTAACAAATTTCCAAAGGAAGGAACTTTCCTCATGTTGTGCTTGATCAGATCTTTCACAAGACTGTTACATAGCTTTGGAAAAAAAAAAAAAAGAAAATAAAAGAGCAGGCTCTCTATCACTGATTTCACATAGAAAGGAAGATCACTTCCATGGTCAACTTCATTGCTGAGCAGGGAAGAGATAACATCTAACAGGAGAAAGTCCAGCACTGAAGGTAGACCAATAGGTAAAAACACATCTCAGACACTTCAACATAAAAAAAACATTTGCTATAATATAGACTAAAGCAGAAAAATTTACAGTCAAAACTTTAAAACCATGGATATTTAAGCCTGAATGTTCTCATAAAAGTCCCTGCACTAACTTTAACACAAGCACATCTATTCTTTCATAACTTTACATTAAGTCATGTACAAAAACTCATCAAATAGAAGTAAAGAGTCTTCTGGCAAAAAAATATCCTTAAAATGTTTACCTAGTCATAACTAATAGCTTTTGATTGTTCCTTAGTAATCTTGGAAGCCATTATAGAAAGCGCAATTAAGAGTCTTGACATTTACTGTGCGTTCCAGTTCAAATTTACTAATGGATACAATTCAGTTCCTTTTTGCACCACACAATGCTACAAATTCAGTTCAGCGTAATGCAGAGTTCCAAGGGTGAGATGGGAATAATTACACAGAAGGTCAAAAGCCTCTTGCCCTGCAATAAGTACCATTTCTGACAGGCTTGCTAGTTTGTTTAAATAGAACATTATAATCAAGCAGATATTGGAAAAGATCTCAAGGAGATTACTTTCATACAATAAAGAGTCCCCCTCGTAAAGAAATATATACCTCATTTTCAGTTATGTGGAAGGTCACCAAGACAGAAGAGCCTTTTAATACCAAGGTGCAACTGCAGCTCTGGTCATTGTGAGCTGCAACTCCTTATCCAAAGTAAGATTTTATTGCCAAAACTTGAAACTAACTGTGTTAAACATCCGGCCCAGTGCAAACAGGCTGCATAAGTGTCTTCAAACCAGCCTCCCTGCATGAAAGAAGCTATGCTTTTGTGAATTAAACCGGATACTGAAGAAGTAGAAATGTAGATATTCCCCTGGTCACTTTGCAGGGAAAGGATGGGGGAGGAGAAGTAGAAGAGATGCTGATTACAACATGCTGTCTACATAAACCAAACATGTGTGGAGGTGCGGGAACATGCATATAGACCTTTCTCCAAAGGGTGTTATTTAATGAAAATGAAAAAAACTCAAAAATGTGTTCCTTCTTCTCCCCTCCCTCCACATAACAATTCTTACTGAGCAAAGTGTTAGTCCTGGACAGACACAGATGTCAACATTTTGACTGATAATCAGGTTCTTGCAAGAAAAAGAATAAAGACCTGTATCAGGTTGGTATCGAGTCTCTTCAGGTTCTCTCTGAAGCCTTCAGAGCAGCAGAGACTTGCTGCAGGACCATGGTACAGCTACTGCTGAGGTACACTGACAGGCATTCTAGGTCATCAATGGCATTCCTCAACACAAAGAGTGGAATTGCTCTTACTTTTCTCATTTGTCTTTTTCTTTATTCCAAGTATCTGAGGTACTCACAAATCTCCAGTCATAAAGAAGTACCATTCCCTAATCTGAGAAACAAACATCTTGTGAAGTCCTGAAGCACTTCAGCTTTAAAAGAAAAACAAGTAGAAAATTTTGCCAGTTTACTATGAAGCCATCAAGAACTCTGCATTCACTATTAGTTATTTTTATTAGAGAGGGAAGCTGGCTAAAATCCTGAACAAAGAGGTGGATCTTCAGTCCTTTGTTGAAAGCTCAGGTTTAGATGTGTTTCTAACAGAAGTAAGAACTGCTAAGGTAGCAATTATCCGTCCTCTGCAACACCACACCCAGACTTCCTTCTACCCCTGTCACTGTAATTTGCTGAAAAAGCAATGGTGGCACAGAAAAAATAGCTCTCACCACCTGGTCTCTGATTCTTGTGTTCATCACCACATGATACTTCATCTAGAGATGAAGTTTGATATTCTCTTATCATCCCATTTAACTCAAAGGTCTTGCAGCCTCCTTGACTCAGCCCCATACAGAGTGTGCAGCCTGTCTAGTCTGTATAGTACGCGGATGGTAGCAATGAGATCCACATGCAGTCAGTGAACATGAGATCATAGCTGTTCTGCTGCAATAATCTCCCACTTGCAGCATGTGTCACAGGTATGAACCGTTTGGCCTGTAAATCAGCAGGTTTGATCCTGCCTGTGGATGATTCCTGAATAGGTTGCTGAAAGGTTCTCAAAAGCACCTCCACCTTTTAAGTGGACTCCACCCTCTTTACTCACAGTGGGTTATGAGGAAGTTGCAGCCTTTTTCATTTGTTGCTTACAATGACCTGTTAAAGGCCATGAATGTATTTTATGCCATAATACAAATCGTGGGGCTCCTTGCAAGTCTCAGAACAAAAGAGTTCTTTAGGTATGAACGTGTTACCTTTGAGACACCGGAGAAGTGTAGGCTGTGTTTATTTCTGGATTCAAAATGTGCACACAAATAGGAGGCACTCAGATGGATGAAACAGTTTTGATGCACGGACCTTTCGAAATTCTACTTCCAAATACGGAAATAATTTCCTTGTATTTCTGACCACACCTGAATCAAATCCAAAACCCAGGATCATGACAGTTTTGAATCCGATAACATCTTAAGGACAGATTGGTTTACACAAACCACATTTTTGGGGAGGGTTACTCATAAACAAGTACATTTTGACAGAACAGGTCAAGTGAGTAATATGTCATATGTCAGCACTCCAAAGCACTAGCTTGTGATGCAGAGGATTCCTTGTTACAATATTTTCTACCATCACTTCAGTGAACATGTTCTCTGTTCATGCTTGTGGAGCAATATGTCATCTAGATCCAATTCCACAGGTTATCAATGGAAAGTTATGGATTTGATAAATGGACCACTTGGTGGGTAAGGAACTGGCTGGATGGCTACACACAAAGGGCTGTGGTCAATGGCTCAATGCCCAAATGGTGGCCAGTGATGAGTGATGTTCCTCAAGGGTTGGTGCTGGGACCAATACTATTTAACATCTTTGTTGGAGACATGGACAGGGGAATAGAATGCACCCTCAGCAAGTTTGCCGATGAAACCAAGCTGTGTGGTGCAGTTGACAGGCTGGAGGAAAGGGATGCCATCCAGAGGGTCCTGGACAGGCTTGTGAGGTGGCCTTGTGCAAATTGCATGAAGTTCAACCAAGCCAAGTGCAGGGTCCTGCACATGGGACGTGGCAACCCCAGGCACAAATACAGGTTGGGAAGAGAATGGCTGGAGAGCAGCCCTGAAGAGAAAGACTTGGGAGTGCTCATGGATGAGAAGCTCAACATAGTGTATGACAGTGTGCACTGGCAGCCCAGAAAGCCAGATGCATCCTGGGTTGAAGTAGCGTGACCAGCAGGTCACAGGAGGTGATTCTCCCCCTCTACTCTGCACTCATGAGACCCCACCTGGAGTACTGTGTCCAGCTCTGGAGTCTCAACATAGAAAGGACATGAACCTGTTGGAACAGGACCAGCAGACGGCCATGAAGATGATCAGAGGGATGGAGCACATCTCCCATGAAGGCAGGCTGAGAGAGCTGGGGCTGTTCAACCTGGAGAAAAGAAGGCTCCAGGGAGACCTTATTGCAGCCTTTCAATATCTGAAGGGAGCCTACAGGAAAGCTGGAGAGGGACTCTTTGTCAGGAAGTGTAGTGACAGGACAAGGGGTGATGGTTTTAAATTGGAAGAGGGGAGATTTAGATTAGATATTAGGAAGAAATTCTTTACTGACGGTGTGGTGAGATACTGGAACAGGTTGCCCAGAAAAGCTGTGGACGCCACATCCCTGGAAGTGTTTAAGACCAGTCTGGATGGGGCTTTGAGCAACCTGCTCTAGTGGGAAGCATCTCTGCCCATGGTATGGGGGTTAGAACTTGATGATCTTTAAGGTCTCCTCCTACCCAAACCATTCTATGATTCTATCTTTATTTGAATAAAGGTGCCATAGATTTTGCTTTTTCCCCTTAGTTAGCTGTATGTACATGTGCTCAGCACTGTTTGCCTACAGCTGCATCTGTAGCAGTGAGTACAAGATCCCACCTCCTATCCATCTGAGGTCTTTGGAAATCTGCAAAAAATCTGTCCAGGTCTACTTGTCCTGACCTCCTCATGGGCGCCTTGACCTTCTCATGGCATAATGACAGCTTACAAATGTGCCAGACATGCCTGAACACATAAAGCACTAAAATGCTCCAAAGGAAAGTCTTCCATTGCATCAACCTCATGGCCTCCCAGGCAGTCAAGAGCAGGCTTGGCTTTTGGATGATATCAGGTAACCCTTGAGATGCGGTGCACCTGCATCAATACACCTACATATTCTTACCAAGCAGAATTCTCTCTTGGCTTATACAATGGAAATTAGAAGTAGGTGTGCCAACATGTGTCAGAAGGGAAATGCACCCTTAATCCACAAATGTTTGCTTTATAAAGACTGAAATACTGTAAAAGCTGTTCCTTTATGCAATTCAGCGTACAGATTATAAAACTCGAGAGACAAGGTGAGGATTAAGTGCGTTACCACACAATGGACATATGTCAGTTTGGTTTTTATCACCGTCCAACAAGCACTGGGAAGGAGTCATAAGAAAAATATTTATAGCAATAAATCCCACCTTAACATGATAACATTCAGAATGACTCTGAAACAACTAGAGGTATGTAGAATGCAAAGTGACTCAAGTATTCCAGGTAACCCATGACATACTGTAGAGTGATTACACTCAGAGTTCTGGCTGGCTAACAGAAATTGCAGGAGAAACTGCACTTTTGGATAAGAAGCTAGAAACTCCCAGCCTGGTTGCACATTAATCTTAGTGCAGTAAGCACGGACAACTTTTCCTACCATTGGTGCTGTGATTTATGCCAGTAAACATCTTCAAAACTGTAAAGAGTACAAATTATAACTGCTTTCAGAACTCACATAACAAGGTATGCACTGTTCTCCAGTCTCACATAATCACGGAAATATCATCATTGCAGTAGTTCACTTCTCTCTGGATTTTTCCCCTTTATGCTCTTGTGCTGACAGTTTACTTTGCTTTGCTTTGCTCACTAAGGTGGTTAAAATTTGTGACCCTCTTGATGACTGCTATGGTTACAGAGCACATCTCTTTCAACAGGTTTCTTTTTCCTGGCGGTAATACAATGTCTCTGATTCATAGGCTGCAGGATAGTGGTGGTGAAATCACCAGAGCTTACCGTCCCTTGGCACTGGGCACCCAACTGAGAGTTGGTGTAAACTGGGGATTACCACGGAGTGGAGAATACCATCTCCGACTTTAGCTTTTGAGGTCCAGTTAGGATGTCGCTATTTTTTTCTTTCTTTGCATTTCAGAAACTAAAAGAGGAATGCAAGGATTTCCATATCACACTGTATAATTTAATAGGAGACTAATATTTTGTCTGGCAGCCTCTGTAGTAGCTTGTATAGATGATTTCCTACACCAAACTTCCCTTCCCTTTCTCCCTCCCTCCACTGTCCCTCTGAATCTAAGCATGATGTTTTGAAAAGCAAAGCTATTTGACTACAGAGTCCTTTCTAGCATTTAATAAATTAGGCATGGGTTAATATGGCAACTGTCTTCAATATACGCTTCTCCGTTTCAGTTTGCCTTAGCAAAGTCAGTTTTACCAAAAATGCATTCATTTCAATTGTCTGAAAGTGACTTTTCAATGAAAAGTTGTTGTAAAGAGAATTTTCATGGTGGAGAGTAGAGAAAGAGGGGGAAAGGCTTTTTCAGTGCTAAAAATCAGAGGTGTTTTCAGTCAATAATTGACACTTTCCAAATTAAAAGTCTTGAGTGTGTAGACCTCAAGACGACTGCTACAAAACCCCACAGAAATCTGTTTGTGCCCTAATTTTCCTCTCCAGGTGTGCTGCTTGGACTACACTTCCCATCATTCACAATAACCGGGAGGCCCATGAGGCAGTTTAGCAAGAAAAAAAGAGCGCTGCATGAATGATGTCCTCCTCGGTGTTCAGCTCATAGAAACACTGTGGTTGCAGTTCCTATAAGGAACCTTGATACCTTTTCCATATAAAAATTGGTACTTTACAAGCAATGTTTTGCAATTTTGAAACAAAATTCTGTTTTTGCAATGGTCCTTATAAAAGCAATGACAATGTTAATCATACTAATGGTGGTAAAAATAACAATGTTTTCATGGGAAAAGAAATCCCATTTTCTGATTAGCTCTACTATTCCCATCTTTGTGAATCTTTGCTCATTGAGAAAAAGTTTAAAGAAAAGGTGAGCCTGACATGAGCAGTGAAGAATCCAGAAAGCTACACTGGGGGCCTGCTTTTAACAATTCCTTTCATCAGTGAGCTCAGCTTCCTCCCCAGATGAAATTAGGCTTTTGGAATGCCCATTTAATATGCCTTCTCAGGCACAGTCAATCAATTTTGCATTAAAAATATGGAATGACTTCAACTTGCTACCCATAATTTTTTTCTTGCCATACACTACAGCCATCTTTTTGGTTGTAAAATGAAATTTAAATTATGCTGCCATGTTCCTCTTGACTGAGTGAAGTGTAAACACTGATCAAAGCTTCCATCAGCTTAAAACAACAGCAATTGATAATGATTCTGCCAAAAAGACTAGTATTTTATACACTGTTCAGTACTTCCCTGTTCTCCTTTGTGTTTACCAGTGCATTAATTTTTCCTTGTTGCACCAGTGTATTTTTATTATTTAAGCAAATTATCATGGCTGAGGTAAGTAACACAATTATTCTTTGTTAGCTGGCACATTGCCATTCCTTTCATGTGTTCAAGAGTCAGCTATGAATTATAAGGATGTAATGTCCCTGATGGATTTAGTGGTGACATCATAAATCCTCACTCTGATGAAGACACTAATATGTGCTGTTGCCAGTAATTTGCTGACACCACTGATAGTTAAGGGCACAAATAAAGATGTCGTTCTTGGCATAGTACCATGGAAGCCAAAGCTACTGTGAAATAAAACACCAGCCAGGTGAATTTCAACTTATTTAGAAATACATCTATTCAGCATGGAACAATACACCCACATAATGAATGATGCTTTTCTGTGCTCCTAATGTGCTTTGAAAACCATGGTCAGTTTAATATAAAAAGAAAAAAAATATGTATTTGTGGGATCTGGCAATAGTTTGTTAATTATTTCAGCTTAGCTAGAGCAGTTCTGGAACAGTTTGGGAGTCACCATGGCATAAGCATATGACTGGATTGGACCCAGCACAAAATAGGACCCTGTTGAACTAGTTGCCTGCATGAGCTTCCTTCCTACCCTTTCTTCGTTGGGCGTAATGCCTGGCCTCCTCTGGCCTCAAATCCTGATTTAGTACTGCTGCCACACTTCATAGCTGTAACCCACTGAGGTCAGCATGTCCACACAGGCTTTGGGGGCAAAACTTGGGGGCACTCCCAGGTGAAATGGTGACCTATTTCTCCTAAACCAACAGACAATCATGGCAGGACTGAAGCCTGGCTTGTAGTGAGCTCCATTGGGACAGATGAATTTCTGGATATTTATTTGTGTAATACACCAAAACAAGAGACTGTCACAATCTGCACACCACAGAGGAGGTTTGGCCATGTCTTGTGAACATGATGTATGGCAGTGCTGATCTACGCCTTTACCCACCACCCCTTCATCCTGTCTATGCTTTCCAAAGTGAAATTAAGTCCACAGCACGCATTCATAAAACATTGGTTAGCCTCTAAACTGACTCCTTGAAAAATACCCTAAGGAACAAGGTCCCCTGTGCTGTCTCCCTGCACCACCTTGCTGAGGAGACCTTTGTTCCAGGACCTTGCAACCTCAGTATCTTTTCAGGTAGATTTAACAGGTCTCACATTTCTCCCCACTCATCTCTGATACTCATGTCTTCCTTTCCACCCGGATGTCTTAAAATGGCTCATGCTGAATCCCACACCACCACTGGGAAGCTGAAGATCCCAGATTTCTGCTTCAAGAACTGCATGTGGCTCTTGGGCAGTAATATGAATATTTTTTTTTCTTCAATAAATTCCATTAGTATATAAATTACTCAGATTATTCCAAGGTGTCAGGTAGCATTACCAAAATCCGCATAAAAATTTTCATTTTATGGTTCAAATTGTGAAGGTGGCTCAAAAACAATAATGCTGTAGAAATCTGGTCCTTCTATTTGCCTTCCCTGTTCTTGAACAATTTCAACTTTTAAATTCTCTCTGCAGCCCTGAGAATGGCCCATTTCCTGTCCCCAGCTCAAATGGGGGCTGCATCCCAGTGCCACATGACTGCAGAAGCTGTGGCTTTGAAAGAAAGCCAAAATATCTGCCCCCTGCTGGGCAAAATGTAGATGCTATTCAAATGTTGCATATAAAGTACACTTTATATTGTCTTAACAATGAATATGTTTGTGCATTGTATCAAGTGCTTGGCTTCCTTATGCCATATGGTGCAGTTTTATTAACAGTACTGATTTTGATCTAACTTACCTGAAATCTTTCAAATCTACTTGTGTAAATTACCTGAGACATCGACCTTTAGCTCAATACAGATCGTACCTGTTTTAAGCGCTCCAAATGAATTTCTATCCAATTTCTATCTATTCCAAGCTTGCTGGGACCTGTCAGTGTTTCTACTTTGTTCTTCTCTGGCAAAGCATTGATATGACATTTGTAAATGCTGCCAGATGAATCGGTGGCCTGGGTTTGGTACATAACTCAGAACTTCAATTTTTCAATTCCTCTGAAGCAGCAGCCAGCATTGGAGCCAAGGTTTAATATAATTAGTGTATTAATTTATGTCAGTGGTTGAGTCCTTGGGGTTTTTTTTCTTTTTTTTCTTTTTTTTTTTTTTTCTACCGCATTTCACAGAAAATCTCCTACCACCAGCAATTGATCAAGCATGACAAGCTCCCTTTTGGCTATCGCCTGTGATACAGGCTACTTAACTCCTGTATTCCTTCCCAGAATGGAAACTGTGGCTTTTGGCAAAATAAAGGAGCTTCTGTTCTCTGCCACTGTCAGAAATGGAAATTCAGTGCAATCTTTTCATCAGTTTGAAATGCCAGATCAGATTAAAAGCCCTGATGCCAAGAAGAGGGCATCTGATGCACTGCTTTGAACTGCTGTTCTTAACACTCTGCAGTCCACCACTTTGTAGGAGCACCTCAACCTTCCTGTTACTCACTTCACCAGAGCAGTGTGAAAGTGGCAAGTCCTTAAGAGAGGCCGAAGTATTTTGGAGACAGCCCCACTACGCTGAATTTAAGCCTGCTATAGGTCTGCCAGGCTAAGAGTGTTAGCTACCTCAAGGAGGGAAGCACACCAGTGGGGATGTAAACTGGAACTCACAGGGTGCAGGCAAAGTACTCAGTGGTCGCATAAATTGGACATGGTGATCTGTCTCTTGGGGAGAGTGGGTGGTTTTCAGGTCTGCTCAGTTCCTGCTACCTACCAGACTTGGGCTTTTCAAAAAGGTGCAATAGTTTCACCAGATGCACTCGTTGGACTGGCTGGACTAATTTACCTCAGCATTACTCTCCATGGGCTGTAGAAGCAGCCAGGATCTGGCAGCCCCAGAGAGGAGTTCCTCTGAATCACTCACTGATCTCTTGATCTGGGACATCTTAAAGGTTGTGATAACTAAGCTGGGCATGAGAAATGGATCTCATCGCGGCCAGCAGCCTGAGGAATTAACCGCCATCCCGTTTGGACTCTGTCTCCTTACTAAACCTTCCCTGCATTTCACACGCACACGGAGTGCCTGGTATGAAGTGTGTTGTTGTCATAATGAAATCATGGGGAATCAGATGGAAAAATGTGTGTTTGAGCACTTAAAGCTAGACTTGTAGACCACAAAACAGACTTCACAAGTAGAGGTCAAGGTGGCACCAATTAAGACAAGATTATATTTAATAGAGAGTCACCTGGATTGAATTAAGTGTATTTTCTTGGACCTAGCAGGCTGGAATCAGGATAAACAAACTGCTCCAGAATTCCTAGGTGACCTTCTAATAATCATGACCAAATTTGAGTTTCAAGACTTCAGAGCCCCCAAATTATCTTTTATATAAGAACACACATTGCTACTCGGGAGGTCTGTTTGTTGTGATGAACTGAGCATAAAATAAATCCCTCACACACAATACCGCAGGTGGAGGCTGCAAAGCAGTTTCTCCAACCAATAGACCTAATGGGCCTCCTGTGTAAAACACATTTTTCTAACTCCCTTTCTTCAAACCTTCTTTTGTTGTGAGAAACACAATGCCAAAAAGAACTTAATGGCTTTGTTTTCCAGTCCATAAACTGCTGACATGTCACTGGTGCAACGGTTAAGCATACATAGTAAGTCCACCAGAGTTCAAGCTCATGCTACAGTTGAGTTCTGGGGCCACCGCTTCTCTGTTTTATTGCAAGGTTTGTTGTTGCTGCATATTTAAAATATGAAATCGTACCTCTGCATGGAAACATAGAATAAAGCCATGATACATACATTTACCAGCCTTGGTGGTTCTATCTGTGGCATCTTTGCCACTTCTGCGGAGAGAATGACCAGGAGAGGAACAGAAAATTGTACAATTAGGCTGAAGCTAATTGATGTTTTTTCACCAGACTTGGACTGTATAATCTACTTGTTCACATTAAGATGAGCAGCGGTCAACTGCTTTTCTCCACAGGAGAGTTTCTTTTGAAAAATGTGTTGATTCACTGAGCTCCACTTATCCAGCTAAAACATTTCAATAACTACTTAAAGAGCCCATGAAGGTTTTCACATCCTTCATGGGTATCAATTGTTCAGACCCTATGAATCTCTGGCAGCTTTTAATGACTACACACTCTTGTCAACTCTCAGCATTTTCTGTTAGCAGTGAAATTAAGAGAAGCTCAATATCTCTAGGCAGACACAGGGGGCTTCCTCAAAGTTCACTCAAAATGTCTAAAATTCATGGTTTCAGTTAAAACTGGCTAGAACACAATTTCAAATAAAAAAATTTTCCTTGTGGACCTAAATTAATTTCATACAGGCTTTTCAAGAGTTAGCCCAACTTTCAGTATCTTAAGACTGAAAAAGAAATAAATGTCACTCCTGTAGTATTTGCTTCACTTGATGTTAATTTGGACCTTTAAGGTCATGGCTTATGGTCTTGACCACTGGGATTAGAAATGCTGGTTTTATACTAAAAACAATAGGAAGAACTAGATTTTCACATGGTGATACAAAATGTTTGATCTTTTTCTAATAAAGCTGGGGATAAATCTGATACAATTAACCCTCCAGATAAGATTGTACAAGTTTTTGAAATACGTCTTTCTGTATTTGTTTAGTTTGAATCTTGGGAGAAGGGAATCATATTTTATAAAAGGAAAAATACACTACTGTCAGTAATTGTTACCAAGCTTGCAAAGAAACTTCTAAAAGCCTTTATGTGGGATGTATGGATGAAGTTGTAATGAATGTATAAATGGTTATGTTTGGCACCATCTGATTCAGTGTTTCACAGCCTAATTGTTTCCAAATCTCCGTGCCACCACCATGCTCTTTCCCCCTAACCCTGAACCTTAGGATTACTGTATAATCATACCTCACCCTTATCTCAGCCCTAGGGATATTAACACTGCTCTGTGTCATTTCATCTCTTTTCCTTACTTCATATCCTACCTTTGTCTTAGTCCTTTGTTCATGCCACAGCTGCCTTACCACCTCTTCTTACTGTCATTATCTCTTTCTTCTCCCCGCTACCATCTGCTAGGTAGGAATTAAAGACAACAGCCTCAGATACACCGAGCTGAATCTGGGCCTACACAAAGGCCAGGAAACAAGGATGGTGTGAGACTTGGTTCCTTTTGCTATTTGGTGGTGCTTTGCGTGGTTGTGTGTAATGCAGCGTTTTGCAAAAGGATGCTGAGAAACCCCAAGTTCTGTATCCTGTGCTCCTCCACATTTAAAAAGTGGGGCTGGACTAGACGATCTTCAGAGGTCCCTTCCAAACGCATATCATTCTTTGATTCTGTGAAAAGTACCAGCTCATACTCTAGCCATTATATTTTTATCGTCATAACTAAATATACTACAGGACAGTTAGTTATTAAATATTTCCCATTTGGGTTCTTTGTGAACTTTAATTAAGTTTACAGTGCCCCAAGCAGATGCCACTGCTTTCACCATAGCACACGTACTCCAAAGACACGTTAGATATCATGCATGAGAAATAAAAAACATTTGATGGCCTTTGGTTTCAGCATGAAATGAGACAAATGGCTCCAAATCTACTACTTTATATAAATTGATCCTGGAAGAAAAACATCAGTTTCTGGGGCAGATTTGGGACAAGAGTAAGTCTTCTACCGCAAGTGACATTGCTACCTGGGAGGTCTGTTTGTTGTGATGAACTGAGCATAAAATAAATCCCTCACACACAATACCGCAGGTGGAGGCTGCAAAGCAGTTTCTCAAACCAATAGATCTAATGGGCCTCCAGTGTAAAACACATTTTTGTAACTCCTTTTCTTCACGAGTGACAGGGAACTCCCTGGAGATATCTAGGAACAGGAATCAGTGATTCATGTTCTAGAAGAGATCCACCTTGAGAGAACACCACAACGTAGGGATTTCTGTCTGTGCTGCCTCTTGCTACTTATGTTCATTGTTTCTGGTAAACCTTTTAAATGGTCAGTCCTTTAGCTCCAAACCAGGTGGTAACCCCACCACTCTCTCCAGTGGGGGGAACTCCAAAGCCTCTGCTCCTCCAGGAAAAGGGTTATCCTGTGCTCTGGAGAGTCTTCCATTCCAGCAACGCTCACATGGATGAGCAGGCACCGCAAGGAACGGAGCCTGGCTGCCTCCACTGCCCTTCCACATCATCCCAGCAAGGTTTTGTGCCCTGCTGCCACACCTTGGAGTGTGCACAGCCTTCCTCCTCTTGCAGCTACAGACCCAGGACTGCAGTGGTGGCCTGCAGAAGAGCCCAGCCTCCACCCCAGACCCTCTGAATCCAGAAAAACACAGAGACAATAATATAATCTGTGACAATGGGGTTTGGCCACACAGGTCCCAAAAGAGTTCCTGATGTCTTGCAGCATGGACACTATCAGCCATTGTTAGGGTGTCATGGTTTCAACTGGGATGAATCGATCTGGGATGGATGGAATATTGTGATAGCACACTGATGTTTTTGATTGTTGCTGAGCAATCGAGGTATTTTCTGTTCCTCACACTGCCCCTCTAGCGAGTAGGCTGGGGGGGGCACAAGAAGCTGGCAGGGGACACAGCCAGGGTAGTTGACCCCAACTGACCAAAGGGACATTCCATGCCATACGACAGCACACTCAGTATATAAAGCTCAGGGAAGAAGATGGAAGCAGGGGACATCCTCAGAGTTATGGTATTTGTCATCCCAAGTAACCGTTAATGCCTGATGGAGTCCTGTTTTCCTGCCTGATGATGGGAAGCAGCAAATGAATCCCTTGTTTTGGTTTGCTTGCATGGACAGCTTTTGATTTACCTTTTAAGCTGTCTTTCTCTCAACGCTTTAGTCTTTTTCTTCGCTTTTACTCTTCCAATTCTGTCATCCATCCCAAATGGGGGGCTGCTTGGTCCCAGCTGCTGGATAGGGTTAAACCACGAGACAGGGGCTGGCACCAAGTGGATATGGGCCAGCCTTCACCCCACACCTTCAGGACCAGAGGCTGCACCCCAGCCCTGCAAAGAGTCTTTCAAACTACCAGCAGTAGCCCAAATCAGAAATAGAAAAGGAATAACAAACTAAAAAAACCCACTGGTTTCATATATTTATTAAGCCCTTCCTGTCTTATACACTGAGGTGCCACCTTCTACTGTGTCTTTGATAAGTGATTATTTAGCTACTGGGTGCCACCACCACTCCTGTGAGCTACGGCCAGTGAAACTAAATTTTGAGGACTACTGGTCTGAGCTGAATTTGAAATTAAAACACTTGAAATTGCTGGCAATGCTGTTCCTACTTCCTACCCATAGTGTCTCAGCTGGGATAGTCAAGGAAAATATTTTGAGCCCTGAAACCTCCTTGAAGTTTATGGATACACAGCCATCAACGTGAATCAAACTAAAGCTGTCAGTCCCAAAGGGCCACATTAGTTTTCCTACAAAAAAACCCGTAACTGTAGCACTTCTGTCCCACGCTTGGCAGGTTATTAATTTATTGTAATTTGCAGTAACCGTGACTGAGTTACATTCATCTTCCCAGATGTTGTTAGGGATGAAAGCTCAAGGAATAAGTTTTTTCTGCTGTTGATGTACTGTGTGCCAAACCTCATCTTGAGCCCCTGGCTCCTGCTGTACTTTTCTTGTGTCTGTACTGCTGCTTTGTGATAAATGAAACTTGCAGAATCACACGTACTGTGGTACAGGAACAAGCATCTTGTCTGGGGAGCGGTCAGTGCCGGAGGCTAGAAACTTGGGTTGTGTGTACATCTGTGGAGGCTCGTGTAATAACTATAGCAGTTATTATAACTAAAGCAAAGGTGCTGGGGCTTTGATTACAAATGTCAAACAAAACGGGAAACAAAGCAAGGCTGAGGAAGGAAAAGGGCCCCGTCCCTTCGTTCTCCTCCCCCAGTTCGTCACAACAGACTGCTTTTCTTCCTTTGTTTTAGTTGCTCTAAAAGCCTTTGCAGTCTTCCCTTCTTGGCACACTTGTAGAGTCCCAGGAAACTCAGAGTTTACTCTCAGTTACACTGAAAAGCCGCAGATGGAATAAATGATCGTTTGTAAATAAATGAATAATCAGAACCAAAAAGCTCTGCAGAAACCCTCTACCAGCCTTTTCTGATTTTTCATAAAATGCCTCAGAAACAGATGGCATACTTCCACAGATGACTGAAACAGCCGTGTTACCAATTTGTGTGTACAGAGACTAATTTCATTTTTATTTACTCCTCTTCGAGTACCATGAAGTTCCTTCCTCCACGCTGTGACTCCCCCTGGAAGCAGGGATGTACCAGACCTCTGCTTCCCAGAGGAGAGAGGGAGCATCCAAGGAGCAGCCCCTGCTTTCCCACTGACAGCATTTATCTCTGAACCCCTTCACCAGCTTGAACGTGAGATGAAGACCCTAAGATGGCTGAGGCTAAAACCTCTGCTTTGTGTCCCTGCTGTCCCTTGGGGCTCTGTGTCTTCTTTGTCTGCCTCCATCCGGGTGCTGTGGTGTCAGTGCTGCATGACTCTGGGCTGTGTGGGTGACCTGGTGTCCCTATTTGGGGAGGACATGTTGTCCCCTACCAGATGGACTTGGGCTGAGCTCATGGTGCCTGTAGGGGAGATGGGAACAGGTAAGGTCTGGGGGGCGCATCTGAGGCTTTGGGGCAACCCATGGAGCACCAGTTCAGGTGTGGGGGACAGGCACAGAAGGATTCCTAGCATGTGTTTTCTCCCACTGGCCTTTCCGTTCTAACATCTTAAAACTGGAACAGGTTGCCCAGAGAGGCAGTAGGTGCCCCATCCCTGGAAACATTCAAGACCACGTTGGATGGACGTCTGAGCAACCTGGTCTAGTGGAAGACATCCCTGCTTATTGCTGGGGAGGTTGGAGTAGGTGACCTTTAAAGGTGTCTTCCAACCCAAAGTATTCTATGAAACCTGCTATGCAGCTTTTGCATAGTTAGGTGTACGCCTGGCTCCTAAGATATTCCCAGTAACGCTCCTGGTGCCCACAGGCATGAATTCACAGAGGTACCCCAACCACCTTTAGAAGGAGCTAGTCAGTATATGCGTGCATATATACATACAGCGCATGCACATGTGTTTATGTGCATATGTATGTGTATGTACTAAAAAGATACACACACACACATATACATATATATATATATATATATATATATGCATTTGCATGTCTATACGTGCTGCCAGTCAGATGTCTGACAGCAGTGCAGACGTAGCCAGTATTTAAGAACAAATAAGGAATTAAAGTGGCTTTGTCTGCTGGATAAAGTGATGCAGTTGCATCCCACTACCCGCAGCAGCCAGCCATCTCTTTCGGTAGCTCTGACACATTTCCACCAGGCTGTGGAGGCAGGAGGGGAAGCTTTTTCCTAGAAAATCCCCTGCTGTCCTGGCCTTGGCCACACACAGGTGGGCTCTGTGCCATCCTGGTGATGAAGCAATTTCGGCGTGTTCCTCTCTCAGGTCTGCCAGTTCCTTGGACATGGTGATGCATTGGTTGCACCAGCCAGGGCCGGATTTGCCTCTGTTGAAATAAAACAGCATGGTGAGATGGCCATGCTCACGCTAGTGGAAAGGGTTGGGATTTTTCCACCTCAAGATGAAACCCAGTGAGTTAGGGAAGGTGCCACAGTGGCTATTTTATTTATGCTATTTGCAGTAGTTTCTTTATATATGCGTCAAGTTTCAGTGTGAGTGTATTTAACTATACTTCTTCTCCAGCCAGAGACTGATGGGTGGAGACAGAAAACTCATTCCCAGAGCTGCAGGTTTCCTTGTTTTCATTCAGTATCCATTGACGGTGTTCAGCTATCAGGGGTGCCACACATGCTACACCACACGTGTCACGTTTACGATCCCGTTGAACACAGGAGAGGGAAATTTAATAACTCCTTATAGACTGCATACCAGAGCCTCTTCATGGCACCACATTAGTAAGAAACATGGAGGGGAGCCCGTAATAAATGTTACAAGGGGAAATACCTTTGACTGATAAGAAGCTGAGCAGATGACAAATCACAAAAGCCTCCACTGAACCCCTCAGGAGCAGATAACCTTGAGACGTACATGTATATAAAGATTAAACAGCAACCCGAGCTCAGCAGAGATTTATAGAGCTTTGCAAGTGTCTTGGTTTCACTGTTTGCTTTTGTAGTCATTTCTGGACTTTATTGTTAGTTTCTATCTATTAATATTCTGTTCAGACCCAGAAATACAGGCATAGAGAAGTCACCTAGGAAAAAACAATTATTTTAAGTATTTTACAAGGAGATTTTATAGATTGAGATCTCCAGCAAATGAGAAAGATAATCAGGAAAGGGCAACAGTACACCTGTGAAAGAGGTTGTGCAAAGATATAAGAAAAAAAAAAAGGAGGATAAAATATATTGACGTGTTTGAGCTTACTGGCTAAATCTGGTTATTCATTCCTCTGTAAGTGGCAGTCCTAGTTATTATGGGCTATATATTTTTGCTAAGGCAAATATGTGAGGCAGTAAATGCCTTCGTCAGTATGCTTCAACAGGAAGGGTAGTGGCTACTGCTGCTATTCGGGGCCCCTCGGGGAAAATACTCATGGATTAAAAAAAAAGTGGCCAGTTATGGACTGAGTCAAAGCCTGAATGAGGGAGACCATTCCGCATAAAGGCTAAAGTGAGAGAGGAGGGACCTGAAATGGTTAGGTACTATTCTGAACATCAGGAAACATTCTTCACTGTGAGGGTGACCAAGCCCTGGCACAGGTTGCCGAAAGAGGCCGTGCAGTCTCCGTTCTTGGAGATGTTCAGAAGCCTTCTGGACATAGTCCTGGGCAACTGGCGCTAGGTGACCCTGTTTGAGCAGGGGGCTTGGACCAGATGACCTCCAGAGGTCCCTTCCAACCTCAACCGTTCCGTGACTCTGTCATTTCTTGCTCAACTACTGAGTCGTTCCACCTTCAGTCAATTGTCTCTGGTTCTTCATCTATCAAACAGGTACAACTTTGCCTGATTTGCAAGGATGGGAGGGCTACCAAGGGACACATTTCCACAGTGTGCATCACAGGCATTGCTGAAGAGACCAATTACATTCAAGAGTGATCTGCCCCATAGGGCTGGTTCCCCTTTGGGAACAAATACTCAGTGACCACCAAAATTTGGCTCCTCTAGCCTCCTCCTTTCAATTCCCTATCAACACCACACACCACTGGGTCACAGTGCAGCACACTGGAGTTCAGCATGCCTTTTAGCCAAACTTCCTGTATAGGTGAGCTTCCCTACTGCAGGCTGTCGAGGAGGAATGGCATTGTAAAACCATGGGTGGAAGTCTGCATTGCCAGAGCTCTGTCCAGGAGGCGGGCAGCCTCCACAGGTTCAAGGACGATACCAATGAGATTGTTTCTGCACGTAGAGAGGTGAACCCAGGCTTATCTGATCAAGCAACTCAATGCGCAAAGTTGAAGGTGGCTACCAGCGGCTGCTCCTCATCACGCTTGCAGAGAGCCAGGTGTGCCCCGTACCGTGTACAAAACACCACGCGCTGACTTTTCACTCCAAACAGACCGTTCAATAACAAAGGAGAAGGAAAAAAAAAAAANNNAAAAAAAAAAAAGGAAGGGGAGGGATTAGATGACAATTGAGCTGTTGTTTGTGCAAGTGGAAGAAATAACTTTTCAGGAACAGGCCATGGGTCAGGGCAGTGGACCATGTGGGCGTTTGCTGGAGAAGTCAGACTAAACAGCCAGTGATGCATTTTATACTTATGGCACTGTTGGGGAAAAAATGTTATTAAACACACACAGGACACTGAAGAAGAACAAACAACTTATTGTGTGGAAAGAAAAAGCGCTTTGGAAGGGCCAGCAGGACTATCTGATTTTTCAATTCACCAGCGGTTTGAGAGATTCAAGATCTGTTCTAGCACATCTTTGGTTTAGACGCATCTCTTGATAAGGCTCAGAGGTCTCCAAATCAAATAATTTTGTTTACTTTTTTCTCTGCCTGTAACCACGTAACGCTATGGTTTCTATTAGATAAATGATCATATCTGTTAAAAGCAAGTGGATGGAAATATAAGGGAGAGAGAAAATTCTTACTTAAGAAGAAATTTCACCAGTAAAGGCAAAGCATAGTGCCAACCTGATACCCACAGTTGTCCTTGAGGTTCAAAAATAAATGAAGTTTCTTTGTGGAAGGGTCAGACATGAGGGAGAAGCCCATGGGCCTCAAAACATCCCTAGAAGCAGTCATAAACACCAACCCTCTTAAGCTAAGCATGAAGTTGATGTTTCCAGCATGCCGCTGCCCTCCTTCGGTAGCCGTTTCTTTACTTTACGGGCACACAGGGAATGAATACCCTCTCGGATGCTGGGGAACCTGTGCCAGCTTCCTGACACACCGGGAAAGGATGAGGCAAGAAGCTAAGCGACACACACGTACAACTCCATTTTAAAGTACTTAGGGAAAACTCAGATTAAATAGTAATGCAAAATATTTTTGTATCATCCCAGGACATTTTTGTTTATACTGCTGAGTGCTATTTTATTTGTTCCAGCTTGGCCACAGATGCACAAACACTGTGAAAGGAGAAAGAATGTCTACTCTATATGAAGGCTTGAAAAAAAATATCAGAAAAGCAAGTAAAATCCACTTCTTAAGCAAACATTCCATTACAAAAATCACTATATGTTTATAGAAAAGATTTTTTAACAAAGGTTTAATTTAAAAAAGTTAATAACTGGGTATTCCAGAAGGTTTGAGTCATCCACAGTAATAATTAGGGGGTTTGTTCCATACAAAAAGCTTTATTTAACCTTCATGCCTCCATTCAGATAATTATACAAATGCATACATTTAAAGGTTTAAACTCTATTTCAATTCACAGCTCAATTCATAGGAAAGTTGAATACAGAAAAGCAATGCACCAACAAAATATGTCTGAGACACCATTAAAAACGATAACACTTGTTCATTTAAATCTTTGAGAATAGACTGGAATAATCATCCTCTGACAGAGTTTCATTAGGGGACTCCCTTTACATTATCATAGGGCAAAACCCACCATTTTACAGTAAGAGGAAAAAAAGCTCTGAGTATATTTACAATACATACACTATACATAAATACAAGAACAACACTTACATAATATTAATAAACTTATAACATAGGTGTTGCCTAAACACTACATAGTATATAAATGCAGAGGAAACAACTGGGAAATTAGATCTTCAGATGATTAGCTTTATTTTGAAGAAAAGTAATTTTTGCATTTAAAAGCTTTTGAAAAGAAGGCAAAAGAAAAGACTTAAGAAACTACTGTGTTTGCTTGCTAGCACTGGTATTTTCAGTCCTTTGAAGTGTAGGACCTCGATTGACACTATTATCTCTATGGGGGTTACCAATAATGACCCTCCCTTTTTGCATCTTACCTAGGAAAAAGAATGAGGTGTCTTACATGCTAATTCCATCGCTGTGAAGCTTCAGTCCCAAATGAATCACTTTGTAAACTAAGGGATGTTTTTGTATTTTTACACAGGAGGATCGAATGAACACTCATTGGTACATACAACAATAACGACCTGATTAGAAGGAACAATTTGGGGCCAAAGGCAACCCCATCCTCGGGATTTTATTCAACTAATGCCATAGGGGAATTTGCTTGTTCCATAAGTGACTTGGCCAAGAACGATATTTTTCATGATTATTGTTTCTTCCTAAACACAGCTGAAAGAACTTTGCTATTTAATGGTATTTTTGACCCCACATGTTGATAGCAGTGTCCAAATCCCTCTTTCTCTTGAACTGTATGAATGTGTGTGTCTCTGTGTGTGGGTGAAGGTCTTAAGGCTGATGGTGCATGAAACTTAAGCAATTCATCTTTGTGTATATTCTATTGCAAGTGCAAATGGAGACCTAACTTTTTAGGGACAGAGAGCAGGTCAAGAGAGCACGCTATGTAGGTGTTCAGCAGAGAACTTATATTACCAAGGAAGCAATGTATAGGATGATAAAGAAATAAACCATGGGGTTTTTTTAATGAAAAATAAGACACAAATGTAGCAATGAAAAACAGTTTGAAACCAGAAATGACAAACATGAATTCTGAATTGTGAAAAAGATTAGTTCAACTGTGAAGATTATGGTTCAAACTGTCTTTCCAAAGAAGCTCTTTTAGATCTAGAAAGGCAAGGACAGGGAGAAAAGCAGTTTCTGAACCTACTTCTGTGATTCATGGTTCATGCTTATGCCAACCCACCAAAGCAATCACCTGGGGTCCCCTACCAGACACTGACAGATTGTTTTTTAAACGCGGAGGTCACAGCATGGAGTGAGGTTTAACAAGTCAATGCGTGAAACACTATTTACCTCATCTTTTATAACTGACAGCACCTTGGCTCACTGAAACTTTTGAGACTGAACTGAGGAAGATGTTGCAGGTCACACATATGGACACCAGAACCTCAGATTTTGTTTCTATTCTTATTTTCATAATAGCTAAAATTCACATGCCCAGTTTTGCTTGTCTTGAGCACTGAACAACTGTGTTGTTGTTCAACTGAACAACCTAAAAAAATTACTACAAGGCCAACTCAGTTTATTTCATAATTTAAAGTTGGTAAGCACAAGCTGCTACAGAGGTATGCTGACAAATCAGTAAAATTGACAAAAACACCCCAACTCTGGGTTGTTTTTTTTTCTTTTCTTTTTTTTTTTCTTTTTTTCAGAATGAAGGAGAAAGTGCCTGGCTCATTTTTGGGACAGTGAAGACAAGGTACCTTTTCCTACGTGAGAACTAACACACTTGGGGAGTCGGCCAGACCTCCCAACACCACAAGTTTCCCAGGGTGCCTCCTTGTTGCTGTTTTGGATCAAAGAACCAAATCTTCCTCTTCAACAACAGCTCAGGTAGGAGGTAAGAAACTAGTATTTCCTTTGTCCTTCTGATGACACATCCTCTAGTGCCCTCCTAAAATCCCCAGCGTGAATTGTCTTCTTTTATGAGCTTAATATTTGGAGATTAAGCTCAGGATGACAAAATAAGTATATGCATGTTCTGATGGGCTTACTTCCACCGCGATGGCTAACATTTAAAAAGAAGCTACTAAACTAGTGGTCTTGTCACATGATTAACCAAAGTGCATGAACGTCTAGTTTTTACATGCTTTTTAAAAATCTCTTTTTGCACCTGCATTTTCTTCTACAAGTGAGCATCTTCATGCACACCCAACCCTGCCTCAGTAAATAAAAGCTGAACACCCATCCTCCCACTCCAGCAGCAACCCAGCGCTGTCAGAAAAAGTCAAGGCAAAACCTGGAATATTTCAAATACAAAATTCTGCCTGGATAAGTGACAGGTACAAATTTAGAGGATGGAAAGCAATCTTCCTTGGCAAAGGCATTAGGACAACCAGTGACATTCTGATCTCCAATAAATTCATTTTTAGAAACAGAAGAAGCATGAGGGATGGCATTACACTACTATTTTAAGAATCCATTAGCAACAGTTAATATTTTTATTTTACAGCAACCTATCAGATTAAAAAAAAAAAAAGGAAAATAAAAGAGTGGAAGAGTCACAGCCGGCCATTTTCTTGTGAGATCAATGAGTCTATTGATGCAAATGTTTAGTCTACTCAATATAAAAACCTCCCTACTTCATTTTGGGAATATCCACTTCTTGTTTGCTATTCAAATAGTCTCTAGACTGATAGTCCCCAATTTTTCACTCATTTGTCCCCAAAAGAAAGGTGAAATATTTTGTCCATGCCTGAAGTCAACCAGTCCTAAAATGATATTAAATACTGAGTATTATATGAAAAATAGAAAGGAGACATAAGGTGAACTCTTGTGTTTCCAGAGTTCGATGCAGAGGATTTTTCAAGAGAATCCCTATTCTACCATAGACCCTAAAAAGCTCTATTGGACTTATTGCTGTTTTTTGGATTATTTCACTAGAGAATAACCTGGATAGATGGGCACATCAGACATAAACTAGGAAGAACCCCCCTAAAACACTGCTTGACAATGACCTCCATTCACACCTACTGAGAATCAATACAGACATGAGGCATTTATAAACTAAGATTCATCTTCTTCTTACAAGTATATGACAGATGTTATCTGAGAAAACAACTAAAATCCCTAACCCAGTATCTCAACATGTGAAAATACAAATGGCACTTTGTGTTTGTTTCTGTGCTGCATTATTGTTCTCCAAGTAAAATTTCATTTTCACCTTATTGTTAACAGAATCCCGTTAAGTTATTGCTGTGTAAAAGTATAGGAACATCCCATCAGTTCTAATAACAGGCACTTCCAGTTTCTGTTTCATCTTTTAAAATAGATTTTAGGCAATCTTGCTGAAGTGTATGTGCATTTTAAATGTCAGAACTGTCCTGCTACAATTGATTTTGTTGACATGCTACTGCACCTAGAAGACTAAACTCCCCTGGAATCAGCAAAGAGCAGCTGCCTATTTCAGCTCTGCAACCTTTATTCAAGATGTGTTGTAGTCAGGGAAATACAAGAAGAAAGAATCAAATCAAAGGCAAAGAGTCAAATTCAAAAAAGCCAAATGAGTTTGCTGTTACTGTATCTGCAGTTCACTGTAAAATGCCAGAAAGAAAAAAACAAAACCCAAAAACACAACACCGCAAAAACCCCCAAACTTTTCATATGGTTTTCATTTTGATTAAGTGTTTTCTTCCTTTTATTCAGTCAAAGACATTCTGAGTGTTGACTTACTCGACACTGAAGGACTCAGTATGACTTCCCTATATTGCACACCATCTGCAAAACAGCAAAGAAGTGGCCACTCCATTTTGCAGAGAAAACATGCTCTGACAAAACAGAATAATTTACTTCTTACGTTTTGTGTTTAAGCTCTGCAAGGCATTATCTCACCATTTTTCCCGATGAAAAGGATTTTTTTAAAATGTACTTCATTCAGCCTATTTACACCCCATGTAAAATCGTGAGTTTGAAAATACTTTTCACTATCCATCACATATATGACAGAACATTTAAACTGTTACCAGTAAAATACTTTCAAGGTATTTTCCTTCCTAAAGATGCAGTATCCTTATAGCTACATTTGCCTACTAAAATCTGATTTACTGGCGGAATTGATCGGAATTTAAGCATTTTTAAGGTATCGATGGGCTTGTCTTCATAAGTATATGTTACACAGCGACCGTTACACTGTAATGGAACTGTGAATATATAACAAACTTTAAATTTCTTTGTGCACTTCTCCAGTTACAAATCATGGGCAAAGGCACAATACAATAATACGAGCTGGTTTCTTAAGAAGGTAGTATTTTCTTTTACAGTGTTTATTTCCAGTTCCTCCTTTTCTGAGTTTTTTTTTTTTTTTAATTTATTTAAATAGATTTGTTTATTGCCTGTACAGGGGTGGAGGCATGTGGAAATGCTGGGATTTATGTGCAGGGGTGTATGGATGAACATAAGGGAGTAGGGCAGATTTACCAAACCGTCTTTAGACTCGTCTGCTGTGGGAGAGGCATTTTCACACACTGATGTTTCCAAATTGAAGTTCAAACTAAAAAATATGCGGGCTATTACTGGTGAAACTTACTCTGATTTTCAGGCACCCACCTTTAAGAAAGAAGAAAGAGATTTTTTCCATTAAACAGCATTTATTATCAGAAGATAAATTTATAAATGGCAACTAGAATACATTTTCAATGTGGCTAATGGAAAATGACTTATGATCACTGCTATTCCCAAGGGAGGAAGGCTGTCCAGATATCTGTCCACGCTCTGCACTGTGAGTTTACCCCAAACATCAACATCACTGATGCCATTTTTAACACTGTTAATTTTGTTATACATTACTCCAGCAAATAATCATATATACAAGTCAGTCTAAATCTAATTAATTGTGTAAGCATGATAGAGAATAAGGAATACTGCATCTTCATCCCCAAGTATAAACTGCTGTTGCAATGAGCCAATTTTACAGTGCTGAATAAAACAGGTGCTCAAAAAATAACGACTATTTAAAATTTAAAAAGTTTTGTATTAAAGCTGCTCGCTTGTTATATTTTCCTATAATGCTGGCTACTTGAGATTTCCTGAGAAATCCATTGGATCATTCTGGAAAAAAACTGACACTGTGGCATAGTTTTCCCTGTAAGCTGTAACAGGCATGGTGGATATTACCCATCCTTTACCCACACTTCAAACCATAAATCACTGTCTTTCTGAAAGAACGGGACACTGCATATTTGTTTCTCCCAGCTGCTTAATTAAGATGGACCTACTGTGTTGTCTCAAGACGAGATCTGGTATTGCTGCATGCTCCGTATGATGTAGGCCTTCACCATGGTTATGAAATGTCATGGACCTGTGGTGGGATACCAGAATTTTTGAGGAAACTACCTTGGAGCAATCGCCCTTGGTCTCTGCATAAGCACAGAAGTTTGGCAGGTCTGAACCACAGCCACTGATGGAAGGACACCCTGAGAATCTGAGAGGCATCAGCTCCACATCCAAACACCTTCTTCCCACAGAGTAACTTCTCTTAAAATACTTCTGAAGGGGAAAACCAACCCCAAAACAACCTCACAAAGTACCTGGGGTCATTGACTGAGGGTGCTGGTACAAGTATGAAACTTGTCAAGGACCAGACCGGGCACTTGAAACCCAGTGGTGGACTGCTGCTGGTTGTGTAAGTTGTCTAGAGGTATGAGGAGCACAAAAAGCCCTTACACACATGCTGGAAAGGTTGAGGATATGCTTCCTGCCTGTAAAATAAGAAAATTTAGCATACACAGTTTTACCTTTTGGCTTCATTCTGTTACCGTTGACACACTCTGTGCCTGTGTCCCTTGGTGTGAGTGCTGCTTTAACCCTCTACCACTTTGGGGTTCCTGGAAATAAACCAGACCCTCTTTCTGTTGCAGCGTTTCCTAAGCATAAAGTAATGGACAACCAGCTGAAAGACAAGAGATTTACACAGATAAAACTCAGGCCTCAGGAGATCAGCCTCCCAAGGGTCTGTGAATGCTCCTCCTTGGGGCACTTCAGAGCTGAATGCTGAAATTTAAGGTCTCTCAATTGCTCTTGGAGGAGATTTTCTCTCTTCGTTGACTACAGGGGAAGCCTGAAGAGGACACTGGTCTCTCCCAGTTATACCCTGCCTTTGTGAATAACATTGGTGACGACCTCTCTCACTGCTCCTCTTGTATGTTAACAGAATGGCCCTAAGAGTTTCTGGTCAAATAAACTTAATTTTCTATGAGAGAAAAGAAATTACAGATGGTGAAAGGAATCCTGTATGCCATAGGTTCTTCAACTGAATTACTGCTATTCAAGTACTTAGTCAGTAAAATGCTCTTGGGCAGGGAAATAATTTTATCAATTGACTTCTCCCTGACCTGACTTCTTTCCTTAAATGCTGAGAATGACAGACCCGTTTAAGGGGACGACACTGAAGTATATAAAAGACAGACTTCAGAAGTAATCCATGCACCATCTCACGTACAACACCGATAACTAGATTTCTGTAAACCAACAGCTGGTAAAGACCCAGTTCTGCTGCCCTGCAATGCCTCATGGCCTATCCAGCTTTGCACAGATGCTTAGCACCTCTGCTTCATTCTTGATTTGGAGTTGGACACTTAAAACGTTGACTAATTTTGTGGAAGTTCATTACCAGCACTCTCAACAGGGACTGAGAGAGGCATTCTTCCCGCTATGGCTGCCAATAATTTGTCTTCAGTTTCTCTGCTGGTCACTGGGCAGAGGGGAGCCTGAGCTTTAACAGTATGGAAGTTCTTCTTTCAGAGAGCTGATAAACTATCCAGAACCGTGGAAAATTAAGAATGTATTCAAAGGCAATCAAATTCTGGGGCCCGTGAATGCTGTTATAAAGCATTATCCCAGTCTTATTAATAATCAATTAACTGTAATTGCTTCCAGTATTTGTATGGGTACCCTGTGCCGTTTTTTTCTTAAAGATTACCTCAATTTCAGAGTCCCCTTAACATTACTACTGTCACTTCAGGAATCATCAGAAATTAATTCAGGCTGGTCAAACATTTAAAAATGAACAAGTGGCATCACAAGTTTAATCTGTGTAATTCCTGGAACCAAATATTAATAATTAAATGCATTGCAAAAGACCTTTATGTATACATCTTTCATCTCTAAGCTATAAAAATCTCAACAGTTAAAAAATCTTGCCAAGCCTGCTCTTTGTCAAATTTAGCTGAATAGGCAGATCCTTGGGAGGAAAGAAAACAGAAAAACACTATTCCCTTTGCATGAACAACTGATGACTAAGAGTTTCTCTCTTTCCTACGTAATTCAATTAATACAAATTGGCGCACAATTATAGGGCTGTATGGGAATGATCAGGAATTTCCTTTTATTTAATCCGAAAAGGCTTGGATTGAAAATCCCAGCAGAGCAGCCACTGGTACCCATATAAAGGACCATTTATATCATACTAGACAGCTGGCAAAATCTCGTTATTCCCTAACTCCCAGGGAGAAACCTAATGTCTTGCAGAGCACCACTGCAGAACCATTTCTCCTTCCTACGTACGGTTCATCTCCTGACTCCTCAACAATCAGCTCCTTCCTTTATCTTTCTTGCTTTCCAGACACAAGTATTATGCTGAAGGAAATGAAAGTACTTAATTGTGGTACCTAGCAGGTCAGTGAAACCATCAGAAAGATTAACTTAAATGATCTTACATGCTATTCCTGCATATCCCCCCACCCCCCACTTCTGTTGGTGTGGAGTAAATTATTGTCTCGAGAGCCATTTCACTCGTTATTGCTTTTTCTCTGCAAGAGATGCAGCCGGTTCTTCTCTGTTTTGTTTTGTTGGAACATTCAATTCCATTCCATGAATTGCTACAGCACTAACCTTGGTACCAGTGAGTATTGGATCTGACTATTTCCTTGTGTTCAAATACTGGTTATGGGGAAGAGGATACCTGCATGAAAGAAAACTGCACTTTGAGAATGGGGTAGTAGTTTTTAGATGGGCTCCTTCTATACAAATCAGAAAACGGTTCTAAGTAAGTCCATGGTAAAATACAGATACTTAATATTGTACTTTCAGCAGAAATGCTGCTGCCCCTTTGTTTATTTTACAGACTTCAACAAGAACAACAAAAGAAAAGAAAGGAAAAAAAAAAAAGATAAAAGATAAAAGGAAAAGGTTAAATGGCTGGTGTCCGCTAGGGCATAATGACAAATTGTGGTACAATATTAAAATGCCACCATCATTATTGCAAAAGTCTGCTCAAGTGACCCTTCAGCTCCGACAGCAGGACCTCTCTGGCACAATCTTCTTTCCTACTCACATGCAGCTTGTCTGTAGCACAGCTCGGGCGTAATGCTGACACCGGCCAGTTGGTACTCAAAACAAGGGGAAAAGATGGGATAATAAAGGTCTAGCGGTCGTGTTATCATCATCATCATCATCATCATTATCATCATCATCATCAGTTTAATGTACCTAATCCTCCAATCAGCAATGATTTTTCAGGAACAAAATGTCCGACAGCTGAGAAAACATACAAGCTATAAACATTTTTTTTTTTTTCAAAGGACGCAGCATGTAAAATAATGCCCATTCCCATAGCGTTTCGGCTGCTATTTTCCAGGTGATTGTGATGACACTTTCAGGGGGTAGCCATGCTGAGGGGCAGACAAGGTTAACTTCAGATGGCGAGGCGAAGAGTGGCACTTCTTTTCCTGCTTTTTTTTTTTTTTTAATTTCTGTTATTTTTTTGTTTGTGGGTTTGTTTGTTTTGTTTTTTTTTGTTACGGACATCAGGGAAAGCCCTGTCTGTTAACACTGAAGAAGGGAGATTCAGCCCTGCTGAATTCACTCCGGGTTAGTTAAGAGACCCAGCTCTTAAAACTCGGCTGGTAGGGGTAGCATTCCTCAAACCAGCATGTGCCTGCGGCGGTGGAGTGCCAAGTGATCTGAGCGGGAGAAGCTGCGGTCACAGTCTGCACACTTGAATGGCTTCACTCCCGTGTGCTTGCGGTAATGCCTCGTCAGTTCGTCCGAGCGAGCAAACTTCCAGGTGCAGCCTTCCCAGGTACATTTGTAGGGTTTTTCTCCTGGGAGAGACAACAACAAAAAAAGAAAAGAAAGAGGGGAAGGGGGGAGTGGGGACGGGTGAAAAAACAGATGGTGGCTTTCCCCTTGTTGCTCTTAATCCCCGCAACCGCCCNGCCCAGGGGTTGCTTAAGGCCAAATTACACAATTACGAGGTACAGAATCTGCTGAATGTAAGGAAAGGGCCTTGAGATTTATCATTCCTGTGGCATTCACATGACTAAGAAAATCAACAGGATTAAGACAACAATATAGATCCTACCTTGCAGGGGTGATGCGGGGATTAACATCGGGACAAAGGGCTGTGTAATTATTCTCATGATTACCCTACAAGTTTGCTACCCTCATCTCATCAGGCTACGCTTTCTCCCAAAATGGCCAGATTGCTCGATATTTCAAGCCATTTATCGCAGGCTGTCTGCTGTCACAGACTTCCAATTATTTTTATGAAGTTTATGAAGGTTTCTAATTATTTGGGTAAACTGCTGCAGGACCTTTCTTAGCAAGCTGGTAAAAATGAGCTACGATTTCCCAATTAAACATAAAAATTCAATCTGCAAAACATCCTCTTTATTTACTGCACTTACTTTCAGTAAAATTAATTTTGTACGTTAAGATGCTACCAGGGACGGTTTACAATTTTGAAATACGCTCAGCCATAGGACTTGCACAACACTGTTGATAAATACCCATTTACTTCAATGAGATCAGGCTTGGGCTAAATGTAGATTTTTGGAAAATCCCACCCTCTGCCTTTTGTTTAAAGGTAAGTATGATGCAAGCCCCACGTGTCATATCATGTCAGAGGAAAAGATCAATACAGCAAAACTGGATTTTGCGCTTTCATAAAGGAAACTGCTACAAAACTCAATTTTTGACACATTTGTAGGCTATGCTTATTTGTGATTTCTACCACCAGGCCTCAACATCTACATATTAAACACTCTTGGCAGTTACCTTGATCCCACAGTCAAGCACACACCAAAACTGAGGAAGGGTAACTGTGTGAGGTCTGTATGCATCTTCCTTTGGTGTGTCAAAAATGATTTTTCACCTCCCCTTCCAAAACCAGCTAATCACAACCAGTACAACACAAGAGCATCTCTGCAACAACCGTTTCCTTCGTCAGGCACAATCATTCCGCAGTTATTTATTATCTCCCATGAATCACAAGCAGCTTGCAAGAAACTATTTCAATTACACGAACCAGTGACGCAACGCTTGCTTTGTCGTAGGCAGCACCTCCCTCCATGCGTCTCTTCAAAAGTCAATAAATGCTTTTCCGAGAGCCCTCGGTTTCAAAAGAAAATTCCCCAGTAAGAATATCATCCCAAAGTTCAAACAGCCCTGAAAAGTCCAGCTGAAATGGCCACGGGTGCCTCTGTAAGGAAACTGGATGCTGTGCAGGCATGTCAGCAGGGTTGTCAGCAACATTTGAGCTCCTTGGCTTGGTACCTTCTGTGCACCATCTGGGCTGCAGTTTTGATGTCAGATGGGGGTGGGAAACAGTTGCTGCGAGGAGAACCCAGCGATCCATGCTCCAAGGTGACCACAGCCCATAGCTGCACCAGCAGCAAACTTAGCTCAGATAATCTGGCTGTCCTCACCTGTGCACAAAGCACCAAATAGTGTTCATTGCCCCTGGGCGGCCGCAGCGTTGGGCGCCTGGAATCCGGCAGCTGCCACAAGCTGGATGGGCACCACCTACGTGGCAGATGGTGAGTTGTATGCTCTTGCCAATGACAAAGAGCTACAAATCGTGCTCAGGCTCACCACCAAACTGTCTGACACACATACCCTTGCCACAAACAGTTGGTGCAGAGCACCGGACAAATATAGCAGTACCCAGCACCCTCATCCAACTTGGCAGGTCTATCCTAATGGCCTTGTCACACCGCATCTACAGTTTCCAAGTGGAGGGCTTGCCCTGCCCATCCTCAACGTACTTCTTAAACTCTCTTTTTGGTTAGACTCTGGTTCCTTTGATCACAGAGACTTCCAGAGCAAAGTGTGGGATAGTTCTTAAACTTTGGACTCTTAAGTTACAAGCATCTGAAATTCTAAGTCTCTCCTACCACAAGGTCCTTCCCCTGTAATAGCCTCTTTGGTACACAAAACTCCAGATTTTCTTTCCCTTGGTAGAAGAGGAATGGTGAACCCGATGCAGGAAGTGGTGGTTGGAGAAAGAAAAATATCAGAAACAGTTTGTTCGTCCATTAAAACAGTACCCCTTTGGGTAAGAAACAAAAGTCAGCTGATGGAAGGATGTGAGCGCGGGTCACTCAGTTGGAGTTCCCAGGTGTCTCTTTGAGGCTCCATCCTCAATGAGTCCTGCTCACCCAGCCCCTGTAGAGCTATGTGAAAGAGACAGGACTAACCACATTCCTCTCAAGCTATTTACACCACTGAAGGAAAATCGTTCGTACAAGCTCAACCCAGGAAGACCTTTCATTATTCTCAATTAAATATATGTGTACAGGGTAAGAAGGAAAATCAGGCAAAGTTGCATTACTCTGAAGACATTCATTCACATGCACCTTAAAAAAGCCACTGCAAAGAAAACTGTGAAAGATACGATTTTACATTAGGATTAATCAACAACACTTCAGGCAAACCTAATTTTTAGGGGAAGAATAATACTATTACTTCTCTGTTAAACACCCACATAACCTGCGGATGGACAGGTGCTAGGAAAAAACCCTGTTCTTCACAGGCAATAGTATACTGACTCTTAATCTTTTGTTTGGTAACAAGCCAGACACGCAGACTAACCACTGAGCTTGTAAAGAAATGGAGTTCAAATGACAGAGAAAGGACCAGCATGAGCAGAATTGCTGGAGGATGTGAAGTTGGTGTGAGGCATCACACAACAGCTTTGGCCGATGAGCTCGAGCACTTAGAGCTGAAATTCTCAGTACAATCAACAAAGAGAAGCTGGACCTCAGCAGAGCAACCCAGAAAGCAGCAAGTGAGGAGGTGGACAAAACTAGTTTGTTAATTGGAAGAAACTAGCCCCCATGCTTATATGTGTCTATATATCTATCTCCATTTCAAGACTGGATTGCAGTGGAGTTCAAGTTGAAGTCAAATACTCAACCATTTTGACTCGGACACTTCTGCGTCCATGTGAGCACTTGAGTTTAAGTGTCTAAGAAACTCTCGGGTTCAAAGTGTGGGCACGTTTCAGCTCCTTCGATGGCTTGACAGCCACGGGAGCAAGGGTTCAGCGTTACTGTCACGTACCCAGATGCTCAAATACTCATTCAGCTCTAAGGAGCAAAAGCAGGTGATGTGAGTCTTGTGCAGGGTAGTAGAAACACAGGAACAAAGGAGAAGACAAAATAGTGGATCTGGCAGTAAAGAGAGCTGCAGAAAGAGAACCTGTGGCAATTAAGATGAGGAGAAAGAGAAAATTGGAAAAAGATCAAAACCTGTTAGTTAGCTCAATCCTCTGCATCTGTAAAGCTTTAGGTTTAACAAAGCTACCCACTTAATAATAAATGCCTGAAGCTGTGAACATTTTCAGGGGAGCAGACACACTACTTTCACAGCTGTCTTTGAGAGTTCTATTGTTTTGTCCCAAAACCTGACAAAAAGATCCCCAAACACAGAGAAATTGTATTCTGATGCTATTCCACAGCTTTGTCTTGCAATACATGGAGAGTGAACAGTATGCCATGACAAGCATTTACATGGATCAAGTTCGACCCTGGAGCATGAAAAAGTTCTTCCAGACAATTCCCTGTAGAAAATAAGTATTTTCTATTGTTTGAGGAAGTTAATTATGAAGTTTTAAAGGTATGACTCAATGTTCCAAATGGAACTAGTAATTTTTTTAATCTTCTATTAACAAAACATCTATTTCTGAGAGCCCTCCGAAACCTTGCCTTTTGTAGTCCAGATGCCACAATCCGAATTAGTTTAATTACTTTTACCATATTATTTTTCCTATCCTACCATGACTCCTCTCACTTAAGCACTTAAGAACACTGTTACAATAGTTACTCATTAAATCTCCCTAAATTCAAGCAAATAATGAATTAATAATACTGAATAATGACCACTGTTCAGCCAATCCTTCCAAAAATTTTCCACCCTTCCCACCGCCCAATCTCTGTCTTCCCATATCTTTACTCATGTACTCTAACATCCAGAAGACCATTCACCCAAGGAAATAAATCTCTCTCAGATTTTTACTTTACAACCTGATGATATTAATGTACTCCTTAAAGAAGAGCCCTGTGTGAGTACCAGCAGGAGATCATGCCATGTAGTTGACGAAGGGACCGGAGTCTGTTCTATCCTGGGCAGAATTTCCCACATAGTATTTTCCTCAGGAGTTATCCTCTGCCCATCAACTAGCTGGTATCATGGTGTTTGATGCCAAATGGTTCAAAGGCAGGCACCACAAAACCACCATGTAAATAGTTACAGGTTATTCTGCCAGCAGAGAAACTGCTCTGGAGCTCCGGGAAACAGAACTGGGCTTATGTTCCCTAGGCAAGGAACTTTATTTACAGCAATTGCAGATGCCTTATGTACTTGTGTATTATTTAAGCTTCATTTATTCATGAGTTTAGCAGGCTCTTGGCAACCACGTCATTAAGTAACAATGAGGTAACACCATCTACTACCACAACAGAAAAATACCCCAGTGATAAAGTTCTAAACTGATTTTCTTTCTCTGGCATAAGCTCTTATCTCTCACTGGTATTACATGAGTGCTGCGTCCCTCCATATTTGTATCCTCTTCAGACATTCCCATCTATCCTGTTTTTCTGCACGGGGAATTGTCACCACTTCTCTTTAGCTCCTTCCTGCAACAGTACTAGTTATTTTGAAATATGGATAACTTTTTTATTCCAAGTAAGAATCGACTAGAAAATAAACATAAGTGACTGTTCAGGTGCACCAGCTTAGCCATCAGATTTTTCTGTACTTAAGTTTTCATCACCCTGTGAAAGAGTCACATGCTGAAATTCCACTTTTGAGAAGGACAAAGTTAGAAAAGCACCTGGAAACAAAACTTGGTTTACAGGTTTATGTAGTGTTTCCAGTCTGGAAGGGTGGGAGCACCTGGGAGATGCTGTCCCTCACTCCATTCACAAAATACAATGGGTTTGAGACAAATTTGCACAGTATAATAGGTGGCACCTGCCCAGGCCTGCTGCCTACAGCCACATCTTTATACTCTCAGTTTCTACTATCATTACTCTTGGAGGAATATTTCCCACATAAAAACAGAGTGAGGTCTTAAGGACTAAGCCCATAACAAGTCAAAAGAAAATAAATAATCCAGCAAGCATGCCTCTGCCTATGTTTAATGTTGTTAAATTTTCTAATCAAAGTCAACAGATCCACAGCTCCGCAGGGTTGGGGACATCTCCCGGTAATTCCTGGTTTGGTTTCTGCTACAGGATATTATGCAGTATATATATAAGGTGTAGTATTTATGTCAGCTGGTTTCAGCTCCCATGTAAACACCAGAATTGTTCTGAAACAACAGTCACATTGCACCGATAGTGATAGGGCTCTTGAAGGGGAAATCATAAATTGAAAACCACAAATGTCAGCTAATTAGATTTTGCATTCATACTAAACATAAGCAATTTCAGGCAGAAAAGAATCTTTTTACAGCAAAACCACTATCTGGTAATGAGCATCCTCAGGCACTCCCAGAGGAAGAGGGCAGTGTAGCTTTTAGACACAGGGGAAAGGGAAAAATGACAACTCTTACGTTCTGTGAGATATTTTTATTAGTATAATTTTTTAATGAAAAAACATCAGAGCACTTATAAAGCACTTTCCAACTTCAAAGCGCCTTATAAAGCTTTTTAAAAAAATGCAATCCTTCATAAGTCTGTCTTTGCAATAGCACCATGTAACAAAGAACACATCCATTCTGCAGGTAAGAAAACCAACAGAGTAAGCATCAGCAACCTTCCCAAAACTGCAGGGAAGGTGAAGAGCGATGCTGTGACTCACGTATTAGGAACACCCTACTTTTTGTAATGAAACTGCAGTTCCCATTCAGTATCTTCCCTTTAAAAACCTGAAATATTTTCAGTCATTTTCATGCAAAAATCCAATTCAATTATTTAGATGTCTTTCTAAAGGTCATTTGAGATCTCTGTTTCCAAGTTACTGATTCACTGTATCTCTTCGGTGAGCATAGTGAATCTGACTTTTGTGTTTCAGTATTGTCAAAATATGCAAATAAACTGTATTTCCAAGAATAAATTAAAGTTTCGTATCAGTTGAGCAAGTCTGGGAAAACAATTTCTACAAGCAGAACAGGAACATATTGTGCTGCCTGTGACACGTCTTGAAATTCAGGTTTTTTATTCCTTGTTCTCGGTCTGGTTTAGGCAAAGCGCAGGGACATGGTTTCTTCATATGAAAACTGGGAGAAAAACAATTTCTTCTCATCAAAATGACAGTGACAACCTCCACACTAAAACAAGAGACACTTTCGGCAGCTCTCGAACCAATTATTTACAAGCTTCACTTCTTGTTGATGCCCCATCCCTGGAAGTGTTTAAGGCCAGCTTGGATGGGGCTTTGAACAACCTGCTCTAGGGAGAGGTGTCCCTGCCCATGGCAGGGGGGTTGGAACTTGATGATCTTTAACGTCCCTTCCAACTCTAACCATTCTATGATTCTATGATTCTATGATAATTCAGGAGCAAGCCTTTTCCCTGCATCACAACACACAACTACCTTTTAATTTCCCTGCCCTGCTGAGCTTGGGTCCTGTTTGCTACCCTGGCCCTTCTTCTTACTCCTTCTGAAAGACCAGTACTAGTTCAGTGACCTTAGCTCTTTCCTTCTCCTGCTCTTGTCCCACATGCCCCTCTAGGTGTAACAGCTGCCTCAGTGTGCTGCTGTTTTAATACAAATTTCAGCAAAAAAGCCTTTGTGACCAGACTTACAAAATTAAATTCTCCCTAATTTAAAATGGCAAATCCATTACACTGGTCTCAGCCTTGTTCTGCCACCTCACACACAGGAGAGAAATGAAAAGGGGGAATCCAAGACACTTCTCTTCCATATTTTCTCTTTTTGGGCTTCTGAGCAGAGACTTAGCCCTACAATGGGACGTATCTAGTACTGTGTGAGATACAAGTGAATTAACTCTCTGGGACAAGGATTAATTAGGTACACTGCCCAAGGGAAATGCTGATGTAAAATTGTAACTTTTGATTCCCGTAAAAACAGAAAAGAAAAAAAAGTTTTGGAAATTTAAAAAATCTCTTCCTGTGCACCTGAATCCAGAAGCCAGACCAAATCCCCACAGTAGATGACAAATGGCATTTTATTACCCTTTTCGATAATTTTTTCCATCACTATGTAGCACATATATACATATTTAAGTATATGTTAAGTGCTTAACCTAACATATATGTTTTATAGATATGTATACGTAGTGGAAGATGGCACAAAGGTTTCTTCTTCCCTCCAACCACAGAAAATATATGGGACTATCACAGTTCCAGTACCGTGGGGAAGGCAGAGATTCTTTCTTTTATGGCAGCCTTCACTCCCAAAGGTATTTGGGGAAGGTGATGCAACAGATCGATACTCCTGTCAGCAGCCAACTGCATGGAGGGTGCCATCAGACCTGCACTCTAACTCTCTTTAACTGGGGTGCTGCAGGTCTGGGTTTTAGTCTGGACTCCCCAAATAAAACAACCTTCCTTCATTGTGGTCCATAACTGCAAGGGAGATGCCGAACAAGTGATGCTGCCCTTTCCATCTACCTCCGATTCTGCTGCTGTCACTTCCCCTTGGATGCTCCAGGGGCTGCTCCATCATGTTCACTAAAAGCAATACTGATGCTTCTCAGCATAAAAGTTACACCTTCCACTATCTGTAAAAACCAAAACAGCAAACCAACCCTCCCCCCAAAATAAACAAACAAACAAACAAAACAACAAAAAGGCTCCAAGGGATGAGCTTTGTCTCAGTTTTGCACAATTATTTGCTGTTTGTGCTGTGCTAGAAGTCAGGCTGGAGCAGAGGCTGGGACTCTGGTGTGCTGGGCTGTCTGCAGACACAGAGCATTAAAAAAACAACCTCCCATTAAACTAAATGACTTGTGAATGGAATTAAACTTCCCAAATGAAGCGAAACCAATTTTTATCACCATAAAAAGCAGAATAAATACATATGATGGTAAAGAAAAATATTAACTGGCAGAAATAGGTATGAGAAAGGAAAAGTCATTAAAGCTAATGCAACCCAGATATCACTCTATTTCATATCCTAGGTGGAGAAAACACTGACGTTCAGAAAATAACCCCCCATCCTACACAGCTGTTATCTGATTTTTTTCCTTTCCCATGAAACAAAAATTGATGTAAAATTTCCCCAGTCTTCTACCTATTTAATTGCAAAAAGTGAAAATTGAAAACACTAGAATTCAGACTCTACCTCTTGTTTCCTTTTAGCATGGGAAGGAACAAAAAAAAAAAACCAAACAGAACAACCCAGAAAACCAGAAAACATGAATAAAACATTAAAGCAAAGGCTTTTGTGAAGCTTACTTGCAGTTTTGAGCATGCCCCACTCTCAAAGGCTGTGTTTCCAATCGAAGGCAGCCCTGAAAAGGACAGGGTGGGCACCAGCAAGTCCGGATGCGCTTCCCAAAAAAGCACGGGGTATCACCAGCAATGGGCATTTCAATAGCAAGTTGCGATCCCGTTCCCCCTGTTGGGGACTGAGCGGGCTGCAAGAGTTAACGCCCTTGGAAACCCTGAGCTGTGTATTTACTCCCCCAGGTCTGGGTGCAACATCTGGGAAAGCATTTTGGAGGGAACGGGGAGTAGGAGAGGGCTTTCTCGCCTTCATGCCACTGCAGAGCTACACATGGTAGACCACAATCATGCCTGAGACCTTAGATGAACTGTAGTTCTTTGGAGGTAGAATATTAAGTACTAAATGGTTTGCTTAGAGAAAATTTTATTCTGCATAATGAAATCATCATTATTCCCTCGTGCCACACACAGACAAAACACACATGCACCCCATATTTACAAAGTCAAGGGGCACTGTTGCAAATATTTTTCATAACCTAGAGACTGAAAGCGATCACAGATGCAGTTAGACTTGCTTTCCCATCAAAGTGACTTGGAATAACTGTGTGGGCACTCTTCCACATCGGCACAGCATCAGACCTACAATGCAGAGGAATGACTCCCCGTGTGTAAGGTGAATTCGGAGCTCGCAAGATGCGCCAGAAATGAAATCATTTAACTTTCCACAGAGCGGCTATTGGAAGAGAACTGGATGTACAAGCTCCTTGTGGTATGGACACCTGCCCGCAAGTAGCTGGACCCAGACAACCATCTCCCTACATTCAGAGGTCCCTATTTCTGAACTTCACCTGTGGTGGCATTGGTAAGCCTGCCTTTATTCCCTGGTACATATTGCACCAGTGGACATCTGTTTCTAAACCTGTTTCTGTCCTGAAATGTGAACCCCGTCGCATCAACGGGAACAGGCTGAGGCTTCAGCAGCCCCTTTTATTAAATAATCTGTTTATCTGTTTAAATGGAAACCGCATGAAGAAAGAGCAGAAAAGCTAGAAGTGAAAACTTCCATGAAATATACCGATTTCCTCATTGGAAAGCTCAACTGTTTATTGAAACTGGCAGTAAATCTTAAACATTAAAAGAAAGTATTTCGTAAAAAATAAAAGCATCACCCAATACAAATAGAACCTCCTATTTTACTTAAAGTAAATTAATTTTTAAATTGCCTTTGTTTATTTAAATTCCCAGTTTCTGGAACGGCATGTTAACCTGCTGTAGCAGCTTTTTTCACCCGACAGATTCATGTGGAGGAGGGAGAGCTCTGGGATAAGGGCCTAGGGAGCACGAAGGACACGAGGAATAAAAGCCGGGCTTTTGAAGAGGGAGTGTGGAGGGTAGGTGACAAAGAGGTGTTAATTTTAAAGTCGCCCAAAAATCTACACATTTTAAGTCAAATCCAGAAGGATTATTTTAAAAACGTTGCTTCCTCCCAATATTTGTGTAAAGAAGGGATTACACACCTGTAAATATGTCTCTGGAACTTATAGTTAGCAAAAGGCATTAAACAGACCTTAAGAAAACAACAGGTAATGAATGGAGTTTTAAAACCTACAGAGCAAAAATAACTTTTTTGGTGCCTCCGACCTCTTAAGTCTGCTCTGAAATTGCTCAAAGGAAAATGTGAACAAAGACTAATGACAGGGGCCCTTTCATATTAAAATAATATATGGAGCAACAGTGAGTGAGAGGAATGCAATGTTTGAAAAAGCACAGACTAAATAAAACACCCATGTACTCACTAGCCCTCTCTCTTCTAGGGTGGTGTCCCAACCCAGCTATAAAGGAACATCTCAGGGAGGAAATGCTGTCATTTTCTCAGGTACAAAACCGCATTTCTGAGATGTTTACTGTCTCCATGTAACGCCGCCAAAGACCCCCTGACACTGACAAATAGGCTTCATTACATCCGTGGCAAAGGTATTTGCTCTCATCTCTCAGGAATGATATAGGCGTTGATCAAGGACAAAGCACCAAACACTAAAAAAATTCATCTGGCCTGGGGGATATATTCAGCCTGCCTCTGTAAGGTCCTAACGAAGCAGCCGCATCTTCTGCAGTGGTAGCGCTGGGAAGAGTGATTCAGACCTGGTGCTGGTTGGGGCTCACGGAGGAAAAGCAGCAGTTGCTATCCAGTATCCCAGCCCCACAGAAGGTGCTCTGGTTATAGCCCTTGCCTTCCTCCAGCCCTTGGAGGCAGGAGCAAAGCCGTGGTTGTGGTGATACGATGCTCCACGGTCACTGACTAAATCCATTCCCACTTTGTGCCAACTGGAAAGTCCCAGGCTTTTGCTGCCATGGATCCCAGAAAGCCACTCCGCCATCTTCCTCCAGAAATGAGTAATGACTGAAATAAGGTTGCACAGAAATACAGAATGCTGATACAATACAAGAAAGTCCTATGGAGGTGAGAGACAGGAAGCAATCCTTTCTGTATCAGATATTGTAAAACAATGTCCCACATAACCTTACAGCAGGCATCTTCTTTATTTTCTTCTTCAGGATGATTCACACAATGTTTTAAATTCCTTGGGCTTTCTCCATATGGTAAGAAGGTAACCACAATGAGCTACAACTGGATTTAGCTGTGAGTGTCTTCAGATGTGAAATCCAAGACAAATCAAATTTCCCTTTAAATGATTGTGTAGTTAGTTAGCTTTCTCAGGTCACAGTCTCCCTGCTGGGCACTGCTTTGGGATACATTCACACCACCCAGTGTACTCTGCATACTTCGAAAAAAGAGAAGAGCTTTAAATGTCCTCCACATGCACCATCCATTGTACATGTTTCAAGACTCTGTGTTCTTTACTGGGCCCCCTAACAGACGGCATAATTTGCTTCTTCAATTTACATAATATGCCTCAGATTGACATGCTCTCCCTATTTAAGAGGAGACAGATGATGTCCGTGAAAACTGGACCATGATATGCAAAGGTTAGCTTTGGTACCAATAGGTCTGCCATTCAGGATAAAACAGAACATAGCAATTAGGAATTGGGCATTAAGTAGCCTGTGGATGAAAAGTAAAAGTAGCTCTTAGCCATGTGGTCAGCCAGTGGGACAGTTTGTCCATGACCAGAGGCACCACCACATGCATGACCTGAAACATCACCCACGGCCAGCAGCCACTGTACTGCATTGTCTCTGTTGGCAGCCAGAACCTGCTGTATTTTGACAACCATGCTTTTCATTATTTAATGCATTAAATCTGAAAACATTGTGAATAAAAAAAGAGCTTGTGTGGTTTTTGTATGATCACTTTCATCTACCCAAAAGGTGTTTTCTCTTTCTCATGTCTCCTTTGCACTGTTAATATCAATTAGTCCAAAGGGTCCTCCTGGATGTTTGCTCCTGTTTTCCCTCTTCTCTCTCCATAAAACAGACTCGACCATCCTCTCATCTTTCCATACACACCCTTTATCCACAACTAACATGCTGATTGAAGCTATAATAAAATGTGATATTTCACCAGAGACTTTACTGCCTTTATGACCGTAAGGCTTTATCCTGCTTGCCTTCACCATATCTAGCTTACAAACCTATTTTCATTACAGTTGCAGATGACTGAAAAATAATGACAAGTGAAACTTTGCAGGGAAATGGCAAACATTTTTGACTCTTTTGTAGCTTTCCATTGACATTTCAGAAACATCCAGCCAGCTGGTCAAGATGTATGTCCTCGGTTTTATGGCATAAAAATATCTGTCTGCATTTTGCCAAAATAGTGACATTATCTACCTAACGCATTTTACAGCTTTCAAAGACCCATGATTTCCAATTTCATGAACTTCACAGATCAGCTATTGAAGTCTAGATTTTATAACCCATACCAGCCTCTCAACAGAAAGCATGATTTGACTCTTTGATTTAAATAAAATACACATTTTCATCATCTCTCTTCATGGAATCATGGAATTGTCAGGGTTGGAAGGGACCTCTAAAGACCATCTAGTCCAACTCCCCTGCTAAAGCAGCGCTTTCCGGAGACATTACTCAGGACTGGATTCAGGCGGGTCTTGAAGGTCTTCAGAGAAGGGGACTCCACAATCTCCCTGGGCAGCCTGTTCAGGGGCTCTGCCACCCTCACCAGAAAAAAGTTTCTCCTCATATTCAAATGAAACTTCCTGTGCTCCAGCTTGTGCCCATTACCCCTTGCCCTGTCACTGGGAACCACTGAAAACTGAAAAAAGTCCAGCTCCAACCTCCCTCAACCCACCCTTCAGATAATTATAAGCATGAATAAGGTCTCCCTTCAGCCTTCTCTTCTCCAGACTAAAGAGTCCCAGCTCTCTCAGCCATTCCTATTAAGGTAGGTGCTCCAATCCCTTAATGATCTTTCTTGCCCTATGCCGGGCTCTCATCAGAGGGAACAGTCTGTAGATCTTTTACAAACCAGGGCTAGAAGAGAAGGAAACAGTAATTCATTAAGCTAAATTTAAGTATTTTTAGAATGAAATTTTGATGGGGAAAAAAGACCCACAGTGGAAGGAACCAGTATTACTTATTCTGCAATGCTCAGCTGTCCAACTGGAAGTGTCAATGGCAATTTTAGTACTTCCTAAAGGGCCTGAAATAGCTGTTAACATATAAAATAACGCTATGGTTGTTTCCATCTTTGAAGTAAAAGCAGCAAACTAAAGCAGGTGAGCCCCACTGGGGCTGTACGGGTGCAAACCTCACTGGGAACAGGAGTCACAGCTCTCCCCATTTCTGGGGCCGACAGCAGAACCTACGCCGAGCGTAAGGCAGACATATACAGGCCGGGAACGCAACCAGGGTTGCCGGTTTTCCCCATTTTTAAAGATTACTCACTTGTAGAGTCACACATTAGTAATTTTCTTTAAGTTCACTGAAGCAGAAACTAACTCAACACAACTCTGATGAGCCAATTTCTCACAGTTTCTCCTTGCGGAAAGAGTTGATAAACCTGAGCTGCGAGATTGCCCGTGAGCCCCGAAGGCTCTCCATCACACCCGATACCTCCTGATAGCTTTATTTGACGATTTGGCAAAACAACAACAAGAAGATGATACTAGAAAGAGAAATTTAATACCCGTGCTTGTGATTTATGAAATGCTCTAACTATTAGAGGTTTCACTCGCAGGTTTTAGAGTTGGAGATACGATACGTAATTCAAGCTCGCCCCCCAGTGGACTCCATGCCCACACCAGTACACTAAGTTTTGAGGGCACTGGTGAGAAGTATTGAGGAGTTAGATAACAGTATATTTAAAAAAAAACAGGAGTTACTCCAAGAGAATTAAATACAGCTGTGTTACCTTCTATAATACTTTGTTTCCATTTTTAATTAAGCTTAAAGGAATTATACCTTCCAACCAACAAAGTTGTTCATCCTGTCTAAGTACCGCATTGTTTCCCCCCCTGTACCCAAATGACTGAAAATGTTTTAGCGGCTATGCACATATAGTAAATGGAAACAAAACAAAAATAGTTCTCAAACACGTCCTGCTTAGGTGAATGACTGTCAGCAAGATGAGCCTGCCTAAAAAAAACACACACCATAGTCCAGATTATGCAATGCTGAGTTTCTGTGATCTTTTCTCAGAAAGTTTCCTACTGAAACTTGCTCACCCTTGCGTGCATAGCTGTCATACTTCATTTATACTTATCCAAAACTGCACACTAATTACTGTGGGTCATACGTGAATAATTAACTTCTTTCCCCTGAAGCAAAACTAAAGGCCAAGATAAAAAACGTAAGATGAGATTAATACATAGGGTATGCTCATGGTGGGTGTTACACGTAGAGTCAGAATGCACCAACTTCTCACCAAGACCTAAGAAGTGTTCTGCAAAACATGCCTAATTTTAACAGCACGATACAGATTTTTCTCACTGGATCTGCTGGCTAAATTCAGTGCCCACCTTCTTTCTAGACTATGCCTCTTGTATTGCAGCAGGCACGAAGACATAACGATACAAAGCAGTTAACATCTGACCATTTAATGAAGGGGTTTGATTTGACACTTTTTTCCTTCTTTTTTCCCCCTGAAGGAATAAACCAACATCCAATGTGACTGCAAAACATCTCAGGCAGCTGCCTTTTGGGGTGGGGATTCATTTCAGCCAGCTAACAGGTAGGTATCTGGGCTTCCTCTGTATTCAGTAGTGAGAGAGGAGCACCTTTGCAAGCCAGTCCCTGGGTCTACCTAAAGAGGGAATAACGTGCCCCAGAGGTGCCAATCCCTCTTCAGAGATCCCAGACAGATAGCATAGCCTAGACACCCAGCTGCCAGGGAACCAAGGCTGGGGAGATGGATCCTGTGATTATGGCAGGTACAGAAACTCCCTTTGTGCCGCTGGAGAGTTACAGCTGCAAAAGCTGTAAATACCAACACCATTTCAAGACTTCAGTGCCTGGTTTTGAACACCCCAATCACTCGGCCTGAGATTCAACGGTGCAGACTAGAACACTGATTTGGGTGTGTTACCCGCAAGCGCTGGTCTGCCGTGGGATCACAAATGAATCGCAGATTTATCACAAATGTGATTCGCAGTGATTTAAAATGTCATGGCAGAGAAGAGCCTGCTGCATATTTCTGGGCCACCTTGGGTGTGACATTGCTGAGGTTGTTCACATCTAGCTTTGTAACTCAGCTCCTTACACGGTTCCTGCTTACACTCCAGAGCTGGTTGTCACTCTTGCAGGCTAGAAAAGTGACCTCCCTGTGATATAAACATTTAAGTAGCATCTTCAGTTCAAACCGAAGTTTCACACCTCTGTGGGGCCCTCTGTCTCCTAATCTGCTACAGCCACATGTCGTGGTTCTGACCAATCAGAAAAGGACAGATGATCCTCCCCCTTTTAGAAAAAAAGAGGAGAGGAAGAAATTAAAGAGATTCAGGTGTTTCATCTCACAGTGATAAGACCCGATTATACCAGGGAACGGTATCCTAATAATCGAGTTTCTCATATTATGGAACTGAAAGCAAGTTCACCCTTCTCCAGTGCAGTCTGGATCAGTCCATGGCAGATAGTAGGGCTGTGTTTGCTGTTAATTTCCGAGTTTGGTTAGCTAGAAGAGGCCCAGCTAAGAAAGTAAAATTGTAAAACGGAAAATTGGTTCATTTAACCTCAAACCAGGACACCATATAATGCTGAAAGGGTCATACAGGCAAAAACAGGGAAATAACTTAGAAAACAGGGCAGGGAGAAGAAAAGAGACAAAGTAGGGTTAGATTGGGATAAAAGAAGTAAAGCAAAACTGACAGAAAACAAGGTGAAAGGGTAAGGGTTTAAAGAACATATCGGAAGGGTAGGAATTAAGGACCACACTGAAGATGGGAAAGAACAGGGAAGAGAAAAAAACACAATTAAGACAAGACATGATAAATTAAGGAGAGGAGAAGGCACAAGAATTAATGTGAAGATATGAAGAAACTATAATAATTGGCCTGGAGGGAAGTGTAATGAAATTCTCAGATTACCAGAACATTTCCGCTGTTTAAGTAAGGGACTCTCAACTTAAAGAAATTGGTTTAGTAGGGGGTATTAGGACGGAGCCTTGTTCAGTATTTCTCTCAATAAAAGTCCCACCAACCCAAAGGCATATTGGAAAGAGTGATGGAGCCATCACTTTTTAAAAAGAATATCTCATACTCTTTAGAGTACCTCACACCACAGAAAACACCAGAAGATTCTCAGCAAAGAACAACATTGTGCTACATGCTGGATAAACACCATCTTTTCTCCAAAGAACTATAAGAATGTTGAAGTACATTGAGAGCAGAGAGATCAACAAATTTAATTTCAGCAAATCAACAGCCAAGCAAGGAAAAGCATTGAAAGACAGAGCATTCTGTCCACTGCCTTTCTAGTAATCCAAGCGATGCCCTTTTAAATTGGTCTTGAGGACTTCAAATTGCTGCTCCTGAGTTATCCACAATAAAATTACAACATCACTGCTTCAGTTACCCTCACATGCCTGTCACATAGACCAGTAACAGCTCATAAAGTTAACCAGGACAACAGGTATTGATAAGTGTTATCATCACTGAATGGGATCCAGCTCTCTTGCATTTCTGTTGCAGGGAGACCTAGAGAGACCTATTCTCATAAGGAGACTGACTTCCCTCTGCAGTATGTGGTAGGCGATTATGAAAGCCTCCAAAAGAAATACCAAACCCTTGATTTAAGACTTGAATTGAACTGAAGATATTTAGTGGCACCTAGCATTCAAAGGCTAGATCTCCAAAAGCAAGTAGTGACTCAATCAGAGCAGGTCTTTAGAGAGAAAAAAAAAATGGTGCTGAAGATCCATGTCTACACTATGTGCTCTTCTTGAGGCTTTCCCAAGCAATTGCACAGTAGGTGTGTTCCTGAAGGCCGCTCTTCTGTTTAGTTTCGACTGAAAGGAGTCTGGTTTGTGCTGACGCCGCTCTTGTGCTGCCAAGCCGGGATGACAGGGAAGCTGAATTCAAAAGCCACGCTCTTGATCTGCAGCAGAATGCCAATGCTGATGTGCTCGCAGATGTCTCTGTTGTTCGGGTAGAGGTTTTTGGCTCTTAGTGGAGGATGATGAGCTCAGTATGTTCTAAATTAGGGAGAAAGGAACCCGCTTGTCTTAGCCGTGGTGCATGGTGCCAGCAAAGCCTTACCTGTGTGTGTCCTCCGGTGAGCCTTCAGGTGGGAACTTTTTGTGTACACTTTGTTGCACCCCTCAAAGTCACACCGATGGATGCGTCGCTTCCTGGAGTCCGGAGACTCAGACCTTCTCTGACGCCTTGTGCTCTCAATACTGAATGGTGAAATTGAACTGAAAAAGAGAACAGAAGCAAAAAATGAAGCAAGAACACCATGTCTATCCTGGGCCCCAGAAGATCAGCGGTAACATATCACTGTGACAGATGTGGCCTTAACAATTAATTAAATATTTCTTTTTCTACATTGTAGTCCACAGCACAGATTTGCAACAATTTCTGCTTGAACTACAGCATATTTTGCAGTGTTCATCTGGAGTATGAACCAACCAGGTCTTGACTTAGAAGTGCTTATTGCCAGAGAAAACACCATGATCCTTAAAATACCACTCCAGTAATGGAATAGCCTGATTTTACCCGAGCTTTATTTCTATTTCACATGTGTCCAGATCCAAGCTCATTGAACCCCGCTCTCTAAACAACTTTATACGTAGCCTCCATAATTTCTCTTTGACAAGTTTAAATGGATAAAAATCCCGAAACCTTTTATGAAATCAGTGTTTCCAGTACCCAGTTCTGGACTACGAATCTTTGCATTAGGCCAAAGACCTGTTGTTTGCTTACATACAGATTGCTAAGAGATCCATATCACCCTCCAGCAACGATCAATTTTCAATCTATCACCTGCAAGTCAATGAATTTTATTTCCTTTCAGACCACTGATAAATAAAAAAGTTTATTAGCACGGGGCCAGCGAACAATCCCCACAGAAACGCCTGTGCCCAGCAAAAGATACTCCATTTACAGCAACATCCTAAGGCCTATCAATTACCCTAATTTTAAGCAAATAAAAAAGTAATGTTGAAGCCACGTTGCTTTATTTTATAGATACTGTATGTATCGAGTCTAACACTTGAAGAGAGACTGCTACAGCAATGCACTTGCCTTGGGCAGATAAACTTGTGCCATAAACTATTATCAAGCTGGTATGCTAAGATCCAAACCCTCATCAACTCTCGTTAATTATACTACCAGTTATAAATCATCATTAAATGATCTCCTTATAAACCCCATTATGGTTATACTGCTCAGCAGTCACGTTCACCTACAGCTATACAAGCCTGTTTAGCTTTTTAAGGACTGGAACAACACTGGCCTTCATCAAGTTTCTGGGGCTTCCCTCTCCTTCCTGGGTTTATTGACACTCATGGTAAATGATCTAAAGACTCATCAGTCAGCTCCTTTAAACTCTTAAGATGCAAGTTCTCAGTTCTCCTGAAAGAATTTGTGACTTTCAATGAGAATGAATTGGAGGAAAAGGAAGTGAATCTGACCATGAAAAGAAATAAGCACAAACTTCTGGAGAAGCTAAGATACAAAGAAAGTCATCTGAGAGAAGCACCGACATTGATGCATCTGCTGAGAAGCTACTACGCTATTTTTTAAAAAAATGGAGTACTCTCTTTCTGACAGCTCTCTTCTTCTCTTAACACTTTACATTCATATTTCACCTTCAGGCAAAGAGATTTTCCAGATTAATTATTTTTGCCTATAATACAGTGTATGTAAACAGGCATATGGGAAATTTCTGAAATGGAGGAAGAAATGGACAGAGGACAGTAATAGTGACATTAACTAGCAAAAAGTAGTCCCCAAGAGAGTAAGATACATCAGCACTTTCACTATGTGGCAAGAATATGGATATGTTTAGCTGTCACAGAAATGGCTTAGGAATTGCATTTAAGCATCTGCATCTTGGCAAATAAAAGTCTTCTGACAGGTGATTCACTGAGATGGTCTCACTACTCCTTTGTTTTAAAAAAATCCAAACGTCCCACCAGCTAAAATAAAAAGCAAACAGGTAAATCAAATCTTAAAGCTCAGTACTGAAGGTACAAAATCCAGTGCTCAAGACCAGAAAATCTTTATCTTTAAAAATAAATATTTGTGCACCATTTTTGCTGCACGTGATTTATGAGCCGTCTCTTAAAAGCCTATTTTGTAACAAGGTGTTCAGATTCCGGATAGTGCAGCTTGTTTAAATGGGAGGAGGAGGATCAAGCCTATAATGGTGCTGCAATTGCCAGCCTCGAGACACGAACCTTGAGCCGAGTCAGCACCTTGTAAAAAGCTATTTGTCACGTAGGAGAAAATGACCTCACTGCTGGGAACCGTGCCGAGCGTTCCCAGGTATTTATACAGGAGCGGGTGGCACAGAGCAGCGCTGCGAAGGCAGCACACCATTAATGCCGCTGCTTCTGGACTGGATTTTTTTCCCTCCTTCTAAAAGGCAAAGCATCCCACCTATTCCGCACCAGGGAAAATAAGTGAGGAAGTCACAGAAGGTGCCATGCATTGCCACCATCCCCCTGTGAGCTTCACAGCCATTGCTTGCTCAGCACAGTGAAGAGAAATGTCACTGTCAGCTGGAACCATCAAACTCAGTCTTGTGCCTACCCTCCACAGCAGTGCAGGCTAAGTGACAAACTAGCCAGCAGAAGGGACTCGTAGCACACCTCCAAGGTGGTCTTCCTCTGCCACTCTAACCCCCGTGGCTCCAGGGGTCCCCACAGTGCAGACTCTGCTCACTGGTGGAACAGGAGCTGGACCCTGACAGATACCACCAGCTTTGTTTTAGCCATTCATAAGCCATTTGACTTTTTACATGGAGATACCACAGGAAGCCTTAAAAAGAGCACAGAGTTGCTTTTTTTGAGGTTCCTAAGTTTAGTCCCTCCTACAGGAACTTTCAGGTGATTCACTGACGGTTTTTCCCTTGTCCACATAGCAGTAACGGGACACCCTCCACGTTCTCAAGTAATTTCTCCAAAATGCTCTAACTGACCACATGGAGAAACAATAAAAAAAACCAAACCAACAAACAACAACTGTGGTTTGTGCCTTTTAAAAGCCATAGGAGTTCTGCCACACACAGAAACTACTGTTTGATGACACCAGAGCGGACACAGACTTTAAGAATGTAAATGACTGAACTCACAAATCCTGATTTTTTTAGTGAGGTTTTTTTTTTGTTGTTTTGCTTACAGTGTGTTCTAAAATCATACAAAATAAATCTAAAAACACACACACATATATCTTAACAGCCTTTCTTGACTGTAAGTGTCCCTCGCAGACTGCCCAGAGTGAAGACCTGGAAGTAGGTTAGCAGCCTGGGAGCTGCCAGGTCTCCCAGAGGAGGAGCTGCCAGTTCTCCTGTTAATAGCCAAGATCTCAGGCAGCCTTTAAGGCTCAAGGTGGGGTTTAGCAATAGGACTGACACCACACGTAACTTCCCACTGCAACTGCAGGATGCATCAAATTACTGCTGATACATCAAACCTGAAAGATGAATTAACAAAGAAAACTGAGTTCTGACCTGTTAGCTTGATGCTCATTTATTTGCAGTTTGTTATTTGTAAAACCAGTGTGATTTCTGTATTAGTGTGGAAACCGCTACACTAACAGAAATCCTGGGAGACCGCTGGTTGCCTCCACCAGCAGCTGCGACACCTGTAGTCAGTGCTCCTTACAGGGTGAAATGAGTGAAATCAAGTACGAGCATCTAGGGTGATGTACACAACTTCAGCTGTGTTACTTCCAGCTAGAAGTGAAAACATGCATCTCTGCAACTCACACATGGCCAAACGCTTGTCAATCTGATGAAAAAAAAAAAAAAA
>VXBW01000264.1:446649-492718 GCA_013400375.1 Thinocorus orbignyianus
AAAAAAAAAAAAGAAAAGTCTGCAAAGGAAAACAAAGACTGGGGTTTCACCAGTAGATGGCCATCAAGTTCTCCTGAACGTGATCTGCGCTGCATGCGACAGGGATTCTAACAGCCCTGCTAATGCAGGATTATTTTTCTTTTCTACAAATTCTACCCATGACCTGCTAGGTGTTTTGCCTCTGTTCTACATACGAACCACAAAAGGCCCTTGGCATAAGCAGTAACACTATTAAAAACACATGTAGCAGGTCTTTTTTATACCAAACCCGTGTTTTGTGAGTGATGTGCAGAACAGAGCTGCCCAGTGAGCAGGGTACATTCACTCACTGCCCTCTACAACTCCCTGAAAGGAGGTTGTAGAGTGGTGGGTGTTGGCTTCTTCTTCCAAGTGAATAATGACAGGACCAGAGGAAATTGCCTGAAGTTGCAGCAGAGGAGATTCAGATTAGATATTAGGAAGAATTTCTTTACTCAAAGAGTCGTCAGGCCCTGGAACAGCCTGTCCAGGGAGGTGGTTCAGTCACCATCCCTGGAGGTATTTAAGAAACGTGTAGATGTGGGCATGCTTAGTGCCTGAAATTGTAAGGGTTTTTTTTGTGTGTGTATGGTTAGACGCAGTGATATCAGAGGTCCTTTCCAACCATGATGATTCTGTGATTCTGTGTAAAGCTTGGAACTGCATTCAGTGCCGCGACCCACCAACAATGTGCCACATAGTGACGAGTCACTGCACAGTGGCTGCTCCCCACAAACAGCCTGCTCACATGCTCTCACCCCTCAGCAAACGTGCTGTGTTACCTTCAGCCACCAAAGTACAAGGTTCCTAGTGCTGCCAGCCTCCCAGCAAGCCAGGCAAGCGCTGGTTGATACAGTCAGCTTGAAGCTGGTGATGTGCAGTCAGCTGCTGCTTTGCTTTTTGTCATACAAACCCAAACAGTGTCCCAGAGCTGCATTTTTGTCCTTGTGATTGCCACCTTCACTCTTCCTTGGCTCCTCCGCTATGAACTCAGGCTCTTTGGCTCAACTCCAAGCTGCATCTGCTCAGCCTGGATGAGGGGCTCGGCAGGCTAGAGCATGGCCCCAAAGGTGGACACAGTGACAGCTGCGGTCCTCCTGTGTTTCTCAGGCTCTGGGCTAAGGAAAGATGTGATTTGGCTAAGCAGGTGTACCAGGACAGTCTTGCTCCAGTTGTTTTCCCATGTGTTCAGCGCTGTCACTTGTCTGATCCTGCCATGAACCAGTTCAGAAACCCACAATGACAAAAAGCTAATTCTGCAAAAAATGATTCAGGCAGCTTGTTTAGCAGCCTGGTTTAGCTCCCTAAATAAGGGAGTTTGCCAAGTATCTGCACTGACGCACGGGAGAGGATGGAAACCTGTGGCCAGGGGTGAGGGGAGTGTCATCATCCCTTTCAGCAGCAACTAGCTGTGAAACCACCAATGCCAAATCTTCCATGGAAATTCAAACTTTGTGTGAGGAAATCAAGACCATGGACATTAGCAATCAACACAAGGAACAACTGGAAAATGCAACTTTTGCTCCACAACAAAGCTTCTTCTAGTGATTCTTGTGTATGCAGAAATAATGTGCACACAGATAAACTGAAAACAAAAGGCTGAAAACAAATATTGGGAGATATTAAATACTTAGGAAGTGACAATGCGCCTTGGCAATATGGGATAGAACCAACAGGTAAACATTCTTCTCTCACCCTTAAGTCAATTTTGGACAACCATATACTTAGGTTTTTTCTTTGTTTTTAAAGGGGAAAAGGATATAAATATACAATATTCAAATACACAAATAGCATATAAATTTAGCAATGTTAATCATTATAAGACAGGAAAAGTTTCTGAGCCAACCTTTCAGTAGTTGTAACTAAAAGTGCAGGTAAAGGAAATAAAAGCAGAAAGCTAAAATATAACCCACCTGCACACCGGCACCAGTATAGGTTAGGGGCAGACCTGCTGGAAAGCACTTCTGAGGAGAAGGATCTGGGGGTCCTGGTAGATCGTAAACTATCCACGATCCAGCCTGGGCTGCATAGGGAAGAGTGTGGCCAGAATGTCAAGGGAGGTCATTCTCCCCCTCTACTGTGCACTGGCGAGGCCACAACTGGAATACTGCAGCCAGTTCTGGGCTCCCCAGTTCAGTAGAGACAGGAGAGAGCCCAGCGTAGGGCAACAAAGATGATCAAGGAATTAGAGCACTTGTCTTATGAGGAAAGGCTGAAAGAACTGGGACTTTTTAGCCTGGAGAAAAGAAAGCTGAGGGGAGACCTTATTCATGCTTTTAAGTATCTGCCAGGTGGGTTGAAGGGGGATGGAGCCGGACTCTTTTCAGTGGTTCCCAGTGACAGGATGAGGGGCAATGGGCACAAGTTGGAACATAGGAAGTTCCATTTGAATGTGAGGAGAAACCTCTTTCTGGTGGGGGTGACAGAGCACTGGAACAGGTTGCCCAGGGAGTTTGTGGAGTCCCCTTCTCTGGAGACCCTCAAGACCATCCTGGATGCAGTCCTGAGTAATGTGCTCTGGGCAATACTGCTCTAGTAGGGGAGTTTGACTAGATGATTTCTAGAGGTCCCTTCCAACTCCGACAATCCTGTGATAAAGACTGTAATGAGCAGTTGAAGAAAATCCTTGGATCTCTAGCATTCCCTTGGCATTCAAAGGGAATTCAGGCTGCAGAAACATCACCGGTTTTGGCCACTTAACATCTATAAAAACTGGAGCTCTTAAGTGAATAATCATGAGCTCTCACTGTTATTTTGAGATCTTTGCCCAAAGGATCCAGTGGTGCGACAGCATTCCCCTAAGTATATCAGTCAGTTTCATACAAACCAAAGTCAGCTGTCAGCCCTCTTTCAGGTGAAGCAGGGCAATATAGAATCATAGAATGGTTTGGGTTGGAAGGGATCTTAAAGATCATCGAGTTCCAATCCCCCTGCCCATGGGCAGGGACCCCTCCCACTAGAGCAGGTTGCTCAAAGCCCCATCCAGCCTGGCCTTGAACACTTCCAGGGATGGGGCATCCACAGCTTCTCTGTGCAACCTGTTCCAGTATCTCACCACCCTCACAGTGAAGAGTTTCTTCCTAATATCTACTCTAAATCTTCCGTCTTTCAGTTTAAACCTGTTATGCCTCATCCTACCACTACACTGCCCCATAAAGAGCAGTAGTAGCACTGCTGAAGGCTCACTGAGCGGTTCCCCACTAAAGCCAGTTGCAAGCAGAGATGACGACAGTCCCAACACATTTGCTTGGCTCCTCCAGCACATTTCTGAGTCAAGTGAATATGTGCACAGCAGCACACGGCACATTCAGGGAGCTAATCTCACTTAAGATAAAGCATCCGCTCTCTGTTAAGACCTTCAAGTTTCAGAGGCACGCTATGGGTACTCTGTGTGTTTTTGAAAAGGAGAACTGAACCGTGTTTCCTGGTTTCCAGCTCTCAATTACTTTCTTTTGTAGTAGCTTTTCACATAACACAATTTTATTTTCTGATAGCTTGTATAATGTTACCTTCTCACTCAGGATATTGGTGAAAGTATCCTTATAAACACAACATATTAAATTGTGAAGAAATAAGATACAGATTATTTTTCATTACAGTGTATAAAACTTCACCTAGTATAGCAGTGAGATGCCAAAATCATACTACATAAAACCAGTAGTTTTGTTGCTCTAGTATGCATAATAGAGATCAGCGTAATCTCCTGATAAAGGCTTCCCCTCAAATATTTACTTATTGCTTTTTTTTCTTAATACAAAATTTCTACTGTCTCCCCTTCACAGATAAACAGACGCACATGCATATATACAAACGTATTTTCTTTCTTCTCTTTGATTCTTAGGTTCTAATTAATTTTTCATGAAAGGCAAACATCTGCCTTAGGAATGTTAGACATTAAAATATATCAAGCAGTACTTACGGTGATCATAAAAGGAAAATATGTACTACTCTCTTATTAGCAGTAGTTACTTCAATCAGTGCACTTTCAGGTGATGTTATACTGGAAATTACACTTTTTGTCAAGAAAGAAAGGAGGAATTTGGCAGCATACACAAACAGTACACATATTAAATAAGAAAATCACATGGGTAAACAAGCCACAGATAAGAAATGGCTTGAATATATTTGGTTGAGAAAGTGCCTGAGCTGAAGACGGTGGGAAATCACTCCAGGAGCAGACAGGAGTAGGATCACACTAAGTCTGCCCTGTCAGGCTCTGATCTAGGTCTCCACCTCTGGCTGCTGCTGGAGGCAGAGCCTGGGCAAGAGGATCCTCAGATCTGGCTCCATATGGTCATTTCCATATTCTTATAGACCTATCCCAGGCAGTCAGCAAACACAATACCCTGCACATCTCTCTTAAAGACCATAACTTTATCTGCTGCATTTATTCCCACTGAGATCAGCTAAAGTTACTTGAACTGTTGAGCTGCCTTACAATAACCAACCACGTTACATGATTCTCTGGCTGTGGTGGAACCAAAAATTTGACTATACATGAAACAAACTTCTAGCAGTGGGAAAGAACTTTGGGTTCTACTAGTAAAAGCACTAATGCGAACTACAGCACACCTTACCAAAATTATCCATCACCTCTGCTATCAGCTGGGTTAACCTGAGACATGAGAACAAGACAGTTGACTGATCCTCCTGAGCTGTGTTCATGTTGAGGGACCTGGGAGCACTTTAAAGCTCCTAGGGCAGTGCTGTCCTGGGGTGTATTCCAGCTCCACACTGGGTTGAGACCTGAGCACATGCCACATTCTCCTCTTCCACACTGTTCCTCTGTGCTGGGTTTCCAAGGAAAAGAAGCTGGGCCAAAAAGTATCTATGACATGCTCCAGAATGTCCCCCAGATCTGATAGATTGGGACTGCAAAGCACACTGTTGGTAAAGAAAATCTATAAATTAAGCCTATGATGAATCATAGAATGGTTTAGGTTGGAATGAATCTTAAAGATCACCTACTTCCAACCCCCCTGTCATGGACTGGGACATCTTCCACTATATTAGGTTGCTCCGAGAACTCTGAAATTCCACTAAAAAAATAACCCACCCCAAACTTTCCATCTATTTTACCTTTATCATTAACTATGAAAATTTTACCCTAGAGATCTATCGTGTAAAAGAGCAGAGGAATTACTATAATTGCCTATACAATTAAAGTATTTATTCCTGCTTTTTGGAAAGTTCATGGCCGTATGACAATGTGCACCACCTGCAGATCCTGGGTTAAGAGCCAGAACCTGGGCCAGCCTCTCAGCAGAGACAAACTGACTCCTGCGTGACTACATCCAGCTGTACGTATGCCAAGCATAGGCAACAGCAGCTCCTGGACCAGTGACACCCCTACAAACTTACTGGGCTGCTGCTTAACAAAGACAAATTTCACATTTCTCCTAACACGGCAGAGCTTGCTTCTACCTGTAAAAGTTTTAGAAACATTTGACAATAAGGCAATGATGTTTTATACATAGACAAAATACTTCCAGTAATTTTAAACAAAATTCAGTGTCACTGCTCTCTGTCTTCCCCTTGGTTTGGACAGATGGACTTAGGTGAGATACTTGGCCTTAGGTTTTGCCATAGGTTCTGAGGTGGCACACGACAGCAGTTGTTTAAATCTGATTAGGAGATGTTTATTTTCTAACACATGCAATATACAAAACATACACGGCCACGTGATTGACAATTCCAGCTCTTCTGGAGAGCTGAACATAGTGCAAAGACTTCTCTGGATGCTGAAGCCCATGCTAAGACCTCCTTTGGTGACACACTGCATTATCATAGAACAGAAAGTAATAGAAAAACTCAACTGGAGAGGGAGATGTGTGGGGGTCACCTGGTCCAACCTGCTGCTCAGCAGGGTCAGCTTCAGGGTGAGATCAGATTGCCCACGGTCTTGTCCTGTTGAAGCCTGAAAATGTTTGAAGATGGAAAAAACCACGTCTTTGGGCAACATGAGCTCAGCCATGCTCATGTTCTAAAGGGAGTTTCTAATGAGTGCTCACTTTTTTCAACTAGTTCCTATACAGATGGTTATATTTATAACCACACATATCTACATATTATAGTAAAAGATAACTGAGTGACCGTGAGCTAATGCAAGCCTGAAGTTTTTTCTTGGGGAAAAAAAAATAATCAGATTACTTTGCTTTAGCATCATGTTCTTCTGAGCTGAAGCGAAAATCCATGAAAGCAAGGAAACCTCAAGCAGTGAGGGAAACTTATCTTCACAATGAACTTGCAGGTGCAATAAAGAACATGAACAAAGGTCTGTTCTTTGGATCTGAAGACAAAGTGTTGTATGTCTTCCTGAAAGCAGGAAGGCTTCCTGAAATCCTCCATGCCAAAAGTGTTTGATGTCCGCTAGTTCAGGCCTGGGAGCTGAATCTTGCCTAGTAAAGAAAGAGCATCTTATTTCGTCCCCTCCTTCCAGAGCTGGCAGAACAGCAGTGATCATTCACAGGCTCTCTAACGCACCAGCCGTGCTAACACCCCTTCCAGACGGAGGCTGCATCAATGCCGACTCTGTTCTTTCTTTTTTGTCCCCTTCTAAACAGAGCAGAAAACTGGGTAACTGAGAACCTCCAACTCAGCTTTGAGAGCACAGGGCCCTGCTTTTTACCTTCCCTGTTCCCTTCCGATTCATATTTTTCCTTCATGCTTTTCTGGCAACACGTATGCAAACAAGCTACAGCAACACTGGTATTCTCAGCAGAGGAAATTTAAAAAGTGAAATAAAGACTACTCTGTCGGAGACCCAGGCTGAGCTGCAATTTCCAGCATGGAAATTAGATGAGTATGTACATATTCACGTCTTTCACCTTTGTTCTGGTTACTTCCAGAAAGAGCGTAGACGCTCAACTTTCTAGTGCAGGACTCCATGCATATTGTACCTTGCTCTCCGTATGTCACTTTCTTCTCATATCTCTAATTCTGATTGATTTCTCACACCTGTGCAGTACAGCAGTCAGTCCCAACATCTGCACGACAATTCTCGCCTGGGCATCCAGCTTCTCTTGTTGGTCAGGCTAACAAACGTGGAACTGATCACTGCACTGGTGATTAAAATTCTCTCTGGTGTATCCTTAGCTGACAAAATTGTTGGGTAAGGTCTTGCCAGGTCAGTGACATTAAATGAGGACATTGCATCCACTGGGATTGAAGCTCAAATGAATGACCTTTTCTTCCTTCCTGTTCAGAAGGCTTATTATCAATATGTTAAATATTTGATCACCCTGGATATCTGTGTATAATGCAATTATGGGTAGTCATCTGCCATATTCTGTATCATCAAGCAGATTTTGGTAACTACTAAATAGTTGCCTCCATTGAAGTGTACACTTCAGTGCTTATGCCACCCCCAACAGAACGTCATCTCAAAAACCAATTTTGTATGCCACATAACTCTCTACAAGCTCCTGTCTATGAGAATATATATTGCAAAGAATTAATCTATTGCAGAGATAAAATATACCTATTTGATCTGTCTATGAGAAAAAGGACTAAATAATTTAATTCATTTGGGGACAAAAACGTTACTGAACACAAGATCAGGGATCTGGGTTTCTTCTTCTAAAAATACTTTCTAATTGATGAAGTTTGAGATTTATGGGTTTTAACTTCCAGAGCAAAAGAACATAAGAAAATATCCTATAAATCAAAATTGTTACTACACTCTAGAGGCCATGCAGATTGTGTTACCATACATTTTCGTTAACAATGAGGAATCCTGATGTATTTATTATACAAGAAGCTAGCTTTTCTATTCCATATCCTAACTTGTACCTGGCTTTACAGCAATGCATGTCAATGAAGAATCTCTTCATTCAGATTACAAGGTCCTTGCTTCACCTTTTTTGCTGGTTTGTGTTTGCAAAGCAAAATCAGTACAGTGAGGTCCAACTCCATAAATCGAGTACTAACACTCTACTGCAATACAAAGAACCCCCACTACCTCTCCTTACATCTGTGGTTTTCCATGTCTATTTATAATACATTGTCCGCTGAAAACCAAGCAATGTTCTGGGCTTTACTGGGTGCAGGTCCTCAGCGTCCTTTCCCGGGAACTACCATTCCTTTTCTCATCCTGCTCTTTAATTTCCTTACCTCTTACCCCAGACTTGCTGCTACCTCCCCACCTGGGAACTGCCCATCTAGAGAATCACAGGGCCAGGTTTTGTCATTGAGTAAGGTATTTACACAGGCAGAAATTTATGTAGTTGCAGTTTCACTGTGTTTTCTAGTATCTGAAAGATTTCTGATGGCTTCATCTGCACACTGGGATAGAAGGTGTCACTTGAAAGTTCAGGAAATGGCTCAGCTGTATAATTTCTGAAAAAGAGGAACCTAAGACTACCACCTATGAGCTGGAAGAGTTACTGAATCTTTTTACTGGCCTTGCACAAATTGCTTGGCCCATGTGGGCAACCATTCCTTTTCTCTCCACCACTGAAAATCCATCTGATTTCCACCCAGTGAATACTCAGTGTGCACTCTGAGTAACTGTGGGCAGGTAGAGTCTTTCCACTTGTAATTAATTAGGTGACAGAACACTTACCTACTTTTCACATAAACCAGAAAGGCAATTTTCAACAATTCCTTGTTCACACTTGTTATACCTGTTCAGCAGTCAGAAAGATACCCAGCTTGGACGTGGGGCCTCGGAAAAGTCTGGCAAAGCTACCATTTGAAGTCAAATAGAGTCAAACATATGCTCTCTTCACAGAAAGAGGAAATCAGAGTACTGTCATCTTGATGAATCGGTTCCCTTAAAACCCTCTCACCAAGGCAGCACTGTGTTTACGATCCTGAGTGCTCATGGGCAAGGCAAGGTTTAAGAGCAAAATTTCTTTTATAGGCAGACTGCATATAGCCATAAGGTATGTTTTGTAGTAAGAAATCTACGGAAATACATCTTTAACAGATCTGTTTCTCATATTAGAAATTGTTCTATTGTTCCTATTCCTGTTCTTCATCACAAGTACCCTGGAACCTTTTCAAGACCATCAATTAGGCTGGTGGCCAAGCAGCTCCACTCTTCTGGGCTTCACTGGCATGAGTCGGCTGCATGGGTTTGCTCTCATGCTCCTCCACTTAAAGAACTAGGTGCCCCTATTTCCTGGTCAGGAAGAAGTACAAGCACCTTTAGGATGGCAATATTATTCTTCAGAAAGGCAAGAACAAAATCCTGAAGACTTTTTGACGTCAAAATAAAGGGTCAAGATTTCACCCTATCTGTGCTCCAGCCCCGCTAAGGTGAAACCAGACTGAGGACACGGCTGGTTATATTAACTATCACTTTGTATGTGAATTTACAGGAATGTTCTCAAATGAGGATTTAAATTGGATAAGATTTAAATTAAGTTGCCTCTTTGGGTTTTTTTGAAATGTAACACAATGTGTTCTCCTGATAAGAAATGTTTTCCCACTGGCTGAAGGGCGTATGTCTCCCTTTGGGATGTCAAGCATTGAATTATTTGAGGGAAATTATTCTGCTATTTCCAACACGCATTGAATGTTTTGTTCAGAGAAGGATAAAAACATACAAAGCTGAACAAGCTTTGCAACTGTCAGATTTTAGACCCAGCCCTTCCCTAAACTCTAGCAACAGGAAAAAATGCATGTTTGCAGGCTTTATGAAATAAATGTTGTTTAGCTTCCTCCCACAAGAATTACTTAGATAAATACTTAGAAACAATGCTGCCCAACAGAAGAAAGAGAATCCGTAGTCATACAGTATTGTAGTTAAATGAAGACTTTTTCACAGGTGTTTAAATAGCCACCATTACCAGATTAGCATACTTTTCCTTTGCATTCAACAATGTTTCAGGGAGGAGGGAAGGAACTCAATCTCCATCCACAGAGAAAAATCACCAGTGGGATTTCTTGCCTTAGAAAAGTATATCAGACCTCCTTCATCTGTACAATACTCCTTGTCCCATTCAGTGCTAAAGAATGTTTCTGTGGCCTTGTTATTACTTGCAGTATTTATTTTTTATACTACCATCTCTATAATTTATTTTTACACTTGGAAGCACACTCACATCACAAAGGAAACCTTGCAAAGAAGAGAAGCTGATTTGTCTGGCTGCTCTCCCTGAAGCTGGGGCAGCCCTCCTGACTGTGTCTCCAACAACGCTGAGAATCAAGGGATGGTAATAATGGGCCACTCCGTTCACCTTGCTAATTTATGCATGTTGCTCATTAGTGCTCTGCCAAGCGTAGTTTTTAAGTCCCGAAGGTAGGTCAACAGATCTGCGTGGCTAGAAGAGAGTGCTCTGAATTTCAAGTGTCTTAAATGTGTGGTCAGGAGTGCCGGTCTGGAATCCAGCATTCCCTTGCTTTGCCACAGGTTTCCTGCATGTATTAGCCCAGTTGCGCTGACCTAGGATCCAGCTAATTTGTCTCTGGAATTTCTGTTGCCTCCCTGAAAGCACCAGTCTCCCAAATCATCACCAACAGGATGCTTGGCTAATAACATAAATCCACATCAGGACTTCTTTAGATGTACTTTTAGAATTTCCTTTTTGGAAAATAAAAAACCAACCAAACTCCCACACACCTACTTCTGGACGTGTTCCCCAGCCTAATATATTAAAATCTCTGCTTGTTTACTGTCTGAGATCTTAGAAACAGTATCAGTCACCAAATAAAGCACCAACTAGTACTGCCAATATAGTAATTAAGAACAACCGGCGTGCTTACACTCAAGCTTTGACTGGAGAAATCAGTCTGTTAAAATGTAGCAAAACTAAACCCTGCACATATGTTGTTTTGTTTTGCTTTGGTAAATGGGATGGAACACAGCAGAACTTTAAAGATCAAAAAACCCCCATAATTTCCTAAAACATTTGGAACCTTCAAATGTAGTAAAAACGGATAATTATCAAAGCATTTTGCTGTCACAATTGTTCATTTGGAAGAGGCACAGAAAAAAAAACAACCCACAAATCCAAATCCAAAACTCCCACCACGACAGAATGATATTGCTGTTAACTACAGTAAGTAAGAAAATGTGTTAGGCAGGCAGAAGGAGACACCAGAGCAACATTCAGTGCAAGGTCAGGAGAGACAACCATGACCATCACAAGCGACTGCCTGAGTAAGACAAGTTTGACATCTCACCTTGAAAATGGGGTCCTGTGCCCCACATGCACCGTGGAGCTGGCATCCCTTTGGGCAGGCATCCCTGCCAACCCTACCTGGGAGATAAGAGAGGTTGATCAAGCCACCTCACGACAACCACCCAGAGGTGAGGAAACACACAGGGAAGAGAAAGCAGGGATCCTCCCGGCTGCCGCAGTTCTCATTTCTTTGCCTCTCTCATCCCACATGGGACGGATAGAGGGCAGAAGACTGTCGTTGCGGACTGAAAATGACTTAAGACACAAAATCACAAGTTGAGCACACAAAACTTGACTTGATGTGCCCACATCCCTAGTTGTTTTTCTGTCAGAAATACTGCTGTGGGGAAGCCCGTTTGCTCCAGTTACACTTACGAATCCCCTTTGGAAACTCCTGTTTCCAACTCTTCACCTCTTCCCCCTCTGCCTGGATAACTGGAGGTCCGTTCTGAGTTCCGTATTATCTATAACAGCAGCCACAAAACCTGTTTCTCATGTAAGTCTCACATTTGCACTCAAATGCAACCCAGTCTGTCAGAAACGCAGGTAGAGAAATCCTGAGTGCTGATATAACGGATTTTTTTAAATACTGAAAATGTTAATGAAATGTGACGTGGAAGCATCCTGTGGCACCATAAAGTCCCTCTGCTGCCATACTGGAGGTAGGTGGAGACCATTTGCTGTTCCTTTCAGTGGTGAGTCCAGCTCAAACCAGGACAATCTGGACAGGGATACCCACCCCACACTGCTCAGCCTGCAGCAAGCATGGAATAAAGCTGTCGTTAGAGGTACTGCTAAGAGGCTGCATCAACTGGCCAGTTAATTCTCGCTCTTGTTAAGGTCTTCCCTACAAAAATGAGATGTCAGAATTTCAATGAGTTTTGTGTTCAGTAAATGAGAGTCATTTCCAAAACATCTTTAACCTTTTCAGTGGACGGTGGCCTGGCGGAAGGACCTCAAGCATCTTTTCATACTAAGAGTCCAACAAACCTCCTCTGCAGAAGGTAAGGCAGGCAGAGAGACAGGATATAGAATTACAGAATATCAGTCAAACTGGCAGCACATACTGCATACCCCACTGCTCTCTATTTAACACTGGGATGTTAAATCCTACTATCTCATTTCTGTGACAAAAAATTGAGCAACAACCCTGTATCCATCTATTTTGGTGACAAGCTGCTTTCATCTCAATCTTTGGAGTTCAAAGAGCCAGAGACAGGGTTTACATGCTCATGCCGTGGGTGAGCATTTTTTTCCGAAGGGCTGAAGCCTAACTCTACCCATCTGAAAGCACTGGATTTCAAAGTCGTCTTGAAGAATGATGCTATTATGATGTCTCACTTTATTTTGGAGCCTGTATTACCCAACAACACCATTTGAAAATAAGCCTAAATTTCATGCTTCTCATTAAAGCAATGTGCTATGTGCAGGCAAAGATCAGGAAAGGAGGATAACATGGCTTGGGGCTCCAGAGTGCAGCAACTGATTTACAGGGTATTCTTAGTCCTGTCCCTTGTTCTCTTTGTCGTTTTCTTCCCAACTGAAAAAGTATGAGGATGCTATCCTTCCTCCTTCTCTTCCTCCCACCACCTTAGGTGTATGATCTTTTTGGGAAGTGGCTGAATCACACACCTGCATGAATATGACAGCAATGGTCCTCCAACTCCACCCACGTTTTTCACGCAGAAGAGTAAATGCCAGTACTAAACAGAACTAACTAATTCTGAAAGTATATAGTCTAAAAGATCAAAGCGTAATCTCTCCTCATTTCTCACTCTGCTAGCAGTCAGTAAATGCCCCTTGCTGTTTGCTTCGATGTACAGAGAAAGTGTATTATTCTTATTCCAAATGCATATTTCAGGTAAAGAAGGATAGGAAGAAATCCTTACTAATGCTATATGCTGATCATGCCTATGGCCCCACTGCATACTTCCACATCATACACACATCGTCAGACACAATGCAAGCCAAATACTGGTCGGAGATTTTATAAAAGATCTCTTTAAGAAAATGTTAGCTTTTCTTTTTTTCTAAGGTAATAATTAAAAAATCCTTCAGTAAACCAGGTTTGTGATCAGCCTGCTGCTGCCCTGCTGGCAAACCTGCCAGAAACTGCAGGCTCCCAGCTCTGTGACAAGAGAACCATTATTGGCCAAACGCTCACAGGAACACGAAGCCGCTACTTCATGTTCTGGCAAACGTCCCTGCAAAAGGTGGTGCTGTGATTTATGTGCCATTCAATGTTGGTTTTAAGACGTTCAGTAAACTGAAGAAGCACCATGAGAATACGTCAACTCCACGTCAAAACCCATCTAAGTCAACAGGGGCTGAAAATATATCATGTGCTTGGCATACAACAATTGACATGTCATATTATATTTGACATTTCAAGGACAGTAGCACCTATTTAAATGGAGACACATTGGAGTAATATAAATATTTTTTTTTTTACTTGAGCTAACCAAAATTTAACAGGGCATCTTGGCGAAGAGCTGTTCAGCAAATATCTGGGGAAAAAAAGAATTCTGTTAAAAGAGTAAAATCTCTAATGGTTCAAGTTATGAAACGCAGAAGATCCAACTTCAAAGGAGATAACTGTACTAACACATGACTATCTTGGGGGAAATTCTGGTCACACTGACTAGCAACCTCCTACTGATTTCCATGGACCCCTAATTTTGCCCATCCCTCCCAACTTCCCGTGCAGCTCTGCCTTGGTTTAGGCCTACAACTGCTCAGACTATCAGTGTGACAACTGATACAGAAATATGGATTAACACGAGGGGAATACAGGGAGGCATGCACACAGCATGAGTCACGCTCTTTTTCCCTGCATGGACCAGACAAATTGCAAGGCAGCAGAATTTGGAATTACATATGCTTCACCTGACACCTCATCCTCTCTCCTGGAGGCAACTGTGTGGGGACATCACCAGCAATAACAAAGATTCTACAGGATGTGCTGACAGGAGAAAGGGGGAGGTAGTTTATACTGCTTCAAAAGAAGCAGCAGGCACGCAAACTGCACCTTACAGCAGGGCTGGGACATTCCCTCAAATTTAACACCCCAAAAATTGAGAGCTCACTGCCATATTGTCTTCTGGTTCCCACTCATGAAGGATCCTTTTGCTTTATTTAAATATTCTAAAGGTTTTTTTCCATCATATGTTGTGATGTAAAGGAAAGGTGCTGGCAGAAAGATTTGGAAACTGAGGGTTAAGTAGATTAAATTAATCTACCGTCACTAGTATTGCCTAATACTTTCATGCACGCTTTTGATTCTTTCTTTTTCCACCTTCTCTCCTCTACATATCCAAGACACGGTACTACACTCCCCTGAACTCCTGTTTAGCCAAGCCATACATATTCAATTCTTAAACTCTGTCCTCTTAGCTATCCCCTCCAGCAGTCTAAGCAGCTTGCTGCTCCCCTCAGGTCTTGTTCAGATTTGTAAATATACTGTCGCAGCACAGTTCCCGGAAATAATGCTGTGTTCTCAGCGGAGACGCATGACAATAGCATTTGCAGGATGAGACCCATGTGCTGTACGTTTAATCTAATGATGTTATGCTGTGCGGATATCATATTTTAAAAAGCCACTGTAAATGAGGGTGGGTGGAACTGCCAGCATAAAGAACAAATCAACACATAGAAATCTAAAATAACAGGTAAATACCTCCTGTGCAGAATATTCTTTCCCTCCACATGTTCCTCCGTGTAAAACTGCTTCGAAGAATGAAATGAATTTATCAATGACTACATGCCCAGTCTGTCAGAGTATGCAAGAAAACTAATATACCTTTTTTTAAAAACCCAAATCTTGCTCATAAATTCTGAGATGCTTATGCCCAAATAAGAAAGTAAACAGAAATATTGTGTTAGTTTAAAGCTCTATTAAACCAGAAGAGGAAAAAGGAGATTGGAGGAGGTAATCGCATTAGACCAGCAAGCAGAGAATTTTAATCCCCCCCAAAACCCTCAAAAAGTTTTTGGTGAATCTTCTTAATTGCAGTAACTACAAAGAAAAACAGTTTGAGTGATCTGTCGTCTCATTCTCCTTTCAGAGCTGTGGAGAATTGAGTAAGGTAGGGAGAAAGATATGGTGCCAGGGTTTCATTTCAGATCTCAGAATTAAATGCAGAAATAAAGTAGTTCAAAGGAGATGAAGAAAAAAAAATTTCATATACTTAGTGAATTTAACTTCTTCTTAATAGTTGCGTCCAGGCTGCAATAAAAAGACAAGAGCATACTAGTGGAAAATGGAAAAAGACAAAACTACTAACGCATGTGAAAATATTTTCAAGACTCAGATATTCTTTTCAGGAATAGGATAATTCAAAGAACAGAGAACAAAAAGGAAGAGTAAAACTGTAAAGCAGTTTTTGACAGCCTTCTTTTTAAAAAGGTGGCTGAGCAGATTTATCAAAGTGTGTGAAATGTTTGATCCTAAGCTGAACTTCTATGGACACAGAATCATTTTCCTTTCTGTTCAGAAGTCAGAGAAATGCTGCCAGAGCTAGGGAAAAGGACAAAGAGTAGTTTCCAGTTTTAAATTAGGAGGTGCTGTGTGTATAGACACAAATGTCTTTATACGAGTTTCTAAAATGCTGGGGACACCTCCCACTAGACCAGGTTGCTCAAAGCCCCATCCAGCCTGGCCTTAAACACTTCCAGGGATGCAGCATTCACAACTTCTCTGGGCAACCTGTTCCAGTGCCTCACCACCCTCACAGGAAAGAATTTCTTCCTAATATCTAATCTAAATCTTCCCTCTTCCTATTTAAAATCATCACCCCTTGTCCTGTCACTAGACTTCCTGACCAAGAGTCCCTCTCCAGCTCTCCTGTAGGCTCCCTGCAGATACTGGAAGGCTGCTAGAAGGCCTCCCTGGAGCCTTCTTTCCTCCAGGCTGAATAACCCCAACTCTCTCAGCCTGTCTTCATAGGAGAGGTGCTCCATCCCTCTGATCACCTTCATGGCCCTCTGCTGGACCCATTCCAACAAGTCCATGTCCTCCCTCTGCTGAGGACTAAAAAGCTGGACACAGTACTCCAAGTGTGGTCTCACAAGAGCACAGCAGAGGGGGAGAATCACCTCCCATGACCTGCTGGCCACACTTCTTTTGATGCAGCCCAGGACGCAGTTGGGTTTCTGGGCTGCCAGTGCACACTGCTGGCTCATGTTGAGCTTCTCATCCACTGTCACTCCCAAGTGATAGAAGAGGGGGAAAAGCGTAAAACAAACTAACAGTTATTTGTGATTTCTAAGTCAAAAGTCACAGCCTTACTCCAATCAACTTTCCACTGGATCTCTTTCTTTTGCCTGCCATGCACCCAGTATGCTACTTGGTCTGAGTGCTAACTTCCCAGTACGGTGTTACACAAGGGACTGAGAGGCTGGACCTGGAGAAACTCCTGAGGGAAAGGAGACAAGGGACCTAAGAAAAGCTCTGCAACACCGCAATGGCAAAAGCCCCTCTGTATATACCCTTCTAAACACAGGTTGATTTTCTTCTGTAGTCCCAGGATACTCCTCAAGCCCTTGCAAAGAAGAATGCTATCAACTTGGAAAATATTGAGCTGATTTTTTAAATCAAGCAAAACCAAGCAAAAAGATGCTTGTCAGTTAACAAGTCCTAATACAGACCATGATTTTGATAGCATCTTTACAGGTACTCTTCTAAATCCAATTTGCCTTCAGTGCAACTACTTATTTGGAGGAATACAGCCAGAAAATGGCATAGAAGGGTTTAAAATCCAGGTCAAGTTGGTCAGAAAGTTGAGGAGAGGCCATGTCAATCCAAAAATGTCATTCATTTTAAAAGTCTAAAAACAAAGGAGGACGCCAGAGAGACATGTTCACATTTGGAAGTTATCCTAAAAAGGCACCTGCTTATGCTATAAACATTAAGAATTTTTAAAATTAAACATATTTTTATTCAATTAGTAGTTTGTTGTCCTTTTAAATGTCTCCAGGGTTTGAACTCATGAAAACTGTGTAATGGGTTTCCTCTCTTTTCTCTGGAAAGAAAACTTAGGTTCTCACCAGCTTGGTTAGCTTCCACATGCATACTTCTTCAGGTTGATCTTCATGTCAAACAGTCTGTGTTCCAAATTAATATATATAATAAAATAATATATATATAAAGAACGCTCAAAGCCCGTCTACAGCTTGATTATCAGGTGAAGTTTGGGATTTAATGATATTATATTATAAAAATAAGATTTTTTAAAAGGCGAAAAAAAGTAAAAATTACATCTTGATGCTGAATATTACAGCATATCCCAATGATACCATAGATATGAACGAAAATACGGGATCATTGAGCACAACATTGAAGGGAATGCTTTCAGTCGCAGTTATTTATGTCCAGCTTCGTTGTAATTTTCTGCTGCCTCCTCTAAAAGTGTACTTATTTGTAAATTGTTGTCCTTTTAGCATTGTCTATGCTGTTTCTCAGTTTCAAGAAGACTTTAATCAGAACTAATATACCTAGATAACCTGTACACACAAAAAAAGCACGTACTAAAAATCCAAAATAATTTTTGAAGTTCCCATTATTCCCATTGAAATGAAAAGTAAAGAAAGCAATTCTATTGCCCTGAGGGGTTTTCCTGAACTGTTGTTTTCTCATACACATTAATTGAATACCACTCCTGAAAATGCAACCAATGTTGAATCTCGACTCTAGATGGCAGCAGCCTCCTTCAGTTTTTAGTTTCCCCCTTCCTTAGTTTCTTGGTCTTTGTTCCTCAGCCCTCCAAATAATTCTGTACTCCCTCCTCTTCCCCCAAAATAAAGACTTCAGTGCTCCAGGCTGTACAGTTTGGGGAAGATGACTGGAAGGCATTTTCACCAGAAGAAATCAGGCCATTCCTGCAGTTAAGCTGCACGGTTCTTCAAAAGCCTATGGAATAATTGAGGCCTGAAGTGAGAAAAGAAAGAAAGGAAGATTTTTTTCCCCTCCCCCTTCCCCTATCAGTCATCACCTGGAGAAACGTTAGAAAAATAGTGCTTCTTTTTGACTAACGACAGCCCCTCAGATAGAAAGGGAAGGGGCAAAGGACAGAAAAAAGAAAGAGACACAGAAGAAACGGAACAAAAAGGTGCCATTTCATAATGACTTTGAACAGGGAAAAAAGTCTACTTAAAGAACGTGGCTTTAAAGTACTGAACAATTCTACAAATCTCTCTCTTTGAGCACGGTGTACTGACACTATGTTGGTGGAGTTTATTAGATGAGCTGAGGCTACTTAATGTGTCATAAAACTTAACACATAAGGAAAGCTATTGCTCAAGCTGAAACACCTTGTCTGAACTCCTTTCCTTTTTCTCTTCTAATATTTGCATTTAGTTTTGCCACTCAACCACCAATCTCGGCAAGCCTCTGCATTTTTCTATGCATGTCCTTCCCCTACCCTATTGCTAGTGTCTTCCCCTCTAAGGCTGTGAAGTAGGGTACTGTACCTCCTTTAACTCCAGCGTTTGTCACATTCTCTTTGACATGATCACATCTCTGGCATTCACGTAAATCAAATGGACACACAGAAATATCTTAAACAGAGATTTCTAAAAGTCCATGCATGCATAATTCCTTAACATCTGTAAACTCTTGCAATTAGAGGCTGATTCTGTGAGCCCTCAAGCACACAAGCAATTTTATCTGGGCAAGCAGTTCCAGTTCAGCTGGATGAGTCCCCTCACTGCAGTTTCCCACAAATGTCTTTTCAAAACCAAGCTATTAGACTTCACGCTCATATTTACTGTCAACATTTTGAGGATTCCCACAATCACGTTGTCATGGTCTCACTTCTACTGAAAAGGACACAAATGGACATTGGAGATCACTCAGGAAACTGCCTTTTGGAACAGCTGCTGCTGAGGGGTACTTAATGCAGAGCATAGAATCACAGAATCACACGGGATCACAGAATGATATGGGGTTGCAAGGGATCTCTGGAGATCATCTAGTCCAACCCTGCCAAAGCAGGTCTACCTCGAGCAGGCTGCACAGCAACATGTCCAGGTGGGTTTTGAATGTCTTCAGAGATGGAGACTCCACCACCTCTCTGCCACCCTGGAACAGGCTGCCCAGAGAGGTGGTGGACTCTCAACATGTTAACATTGTATACTTGGGTTATGTTTGTGTTATCTTCCCAAATCATGGACTTTATTTTATTTTTTTTTTCTGTATATGCATGGTCTTGTGGAATAATAAAGGCTAAAAAAATACAAAAAATACTGAAAAATCTGATAGGTATCTTCCTTCCCACTTTCCCCCGGTTGCAGTCAGAAAATGCACTTTTCTATGAGAAGCACAGAAACAAGGATTCCGAGAAACAAGGATTTAAGGCTAGCAGATTGATGTAAGAAACCATAAAAAACATATCAACAAGTAAAACACAAAAAATACCAAGTTTAACTTCTGAAATCATCTCTGACTCACTCTGTTGCAAGATCAGATAATACTGCAAAGTCTGAATACAGCACACATCTGTTACTAGGCTCCACTTGACCATCATTACTAATTACATGATCAGTGCATCAAAACATCCCTCACAGGGTGGTTTTACCACACACCTGAAATTATATAACCACAGGTATCTAATAATGGCAGCAGTTTTGCTTTCCTCCTCCTCCATCCTAAACCATAGGTGTCTCTAACTCAACGGAGAAGCAAATTAGGGAACGAACATGCCCTCCCCAGCATGATTCACCAGCACTCAGCTGAACTTTGGTTCTCACACAAAGGAATCACAGAATTGTCAGAGAAGGGACCTCTAGAGATCATCTAGTTCAACTCCCCTACTAAAGTAGGATTGCCCGGAGCACATTACTCAGGACAGCATCCAGCGGGTCTTGAAGGCCTCCAGAGAAGGGGACTTCACAACCTCCCTGGGCAGCCTGTTCCAGGGCTCTGTCACCCTCACCAGAAAGAAGATGCTCTTCGTATTTGAATGAAACTTCCTATGTTGCAGCTTGTGCCCATTGCCCCTCGTCCTGTCACTGGGAACCACTGAAAAGAGTCCAGCTCCATCCCCCTTCAACCCACCCAGCAGATACTTAATAAGCCTTAATAAGGTCTCCCCTCAGCCTTCTCTTCTCCAGGCTAAAGAGTCTCAGCTCCCTCAGTCTTTTCTCTAGTAGGGAGGTGCTCCAATCCCTTCATCGTCTTTGTTGTCTTACGCTGGACTCTCTCCAGTAGTTCCCTGTCTCTTTTGAACTGGGGAGCCCAGAACTGGATGCAGTATTCCAGTTGTGGTCTCACCAGTGCAGAGTAGAGGGGGAGAATGACCTCCCTCGACGCACTGGCCACACTCTTCCCTGTGCTGCCAGGGATTCCATTGGCCCTCTTGGTGACAAGGGCACATTGCTGGTTCATGGATAATTTACTGTCTACCAGGACTCCCAGATCCTTCTCCTCAGAAGTGCTTTCCAGCAGGTCCGCCCCTAATCTATATTGATGCCTGGAATTCTTCCACCCCAGAACTGCCCAAAACCCATGGTGAGGGACGGGAACAGAACTCTGCCCATTCCCTTGTGCATTTACAATATCCCTGCTACTTCTGGAAGAGTAACTAATATCACCAAGTCACACCATTGCTAAAGGACTCAAACACCAAGTCAACAAATGAAGACTTCCACCCACATACACTCCAAAACTTAACTTCCTTGTCACATCTCAACAGAAGCATCCCAGACATAATGCATCTTCTAGTCAACCACGCTAACGCTATCCTAACACTTTTTAAGGAGAAAGCTCAGACTACCCAGCACTGACATATGTAGTTCTGTGTTTTGTGGTGTGCCTTAGGGTAAAAAAATTAAATTGGTGGATTTAAATGCTAAATCCCACAACTGGATCCAGATGGCTGAACCTGTGTCCATGTGAGACTATGGAATTTAAAGATGTTCCTTGAAGGTGCAAAGATTTGCTTGTATGAGTGCACTTGCACCACTGGGATCAAAATCTTTACTTTTGGGTCTAACACAATTATGATTCAGAGATGACACATGAACCATGGCCACTTTAAAAACTGTATCTCAAGGGTCCAACTCAATTTATGAGAGCATCAGAAGTCACCAGTGGTATCACTCTGAGGACTACAGTAATGAACAATTCATTTCTGTGCTACCAGAAGGAGCAAGAAGAGAGCAAACAAAGCAGTAAACCTTCTTCCCCCCCCTTTCTTCTCAATTATTATCAGGCTTATCTATAATTCATAGCTTTTACTATGAGAATCAACATAATATCTGAACAGAGTTCAGATTTATGAATTTATTCTCTCAGTACCAAAGTGAGGCTGATGGACAATGTTACCACCGTTTTTCAAAGGAGTGACATACAAAGTAATTAACTACCCATTTCCTCCCCCCCCCTTTTTTTAAAATTGGCATTATCCAGAATGGAAAATGTAGGTGACTGGGGCATCCTGAAACGTCAGGGCCTAAGAAATCTAAGATAACAGGAGTGGCATATGGTAGATAAGAAATCCTGAGTCACAATCACATATATCTACTGAATACAAAGGTGTATATGATTCCAGATTAGCTTGTCCTTCAATCTCCACTTTCTGGCTTTCACTGGGTACTTGTTTTAGAGCACTCAGGATTCAAACTCACATACTAATTTTCAAAGAAGGATTCTTTCTCCAGGATAGTTTCTTTTACCTTACATCTCCTCTACATTTGTTGTGTCCTCTTCAAAACTCCTTCTCTTTCTCTATTCTAACTTAGTTAGTGGTTTGCTTAGACTCCTTTGATGGCCTAAGGAAAGACATAGGGTGAAACGAGCAATTCTTGGGATAATTCACCTCACTTATCTTAAACATACATGTTTTGAAATGGTATGGAGATAACCACCTCTCTCCATTAAATGCAGAATGAACTCAACCTATCTACTTTTGTGATGAAAAGAGTCAAACCAAGAGAAACACTGAGTATTTATTTATCCATGGCAGTTATCTTTAGCTGTTACACTGAAGGCAACAGGTGACACCTGAGAAATCAAGGCAACTACTTCCCCACAGCTGATTGAAAAAAGGTGGTAGTTTGTGAAATGTATTTAAGTGCAGAGAAAAATGAAAGGAAAAAACACTCATTTGTTTTACAAGTTGCTTGAGTGCCCACCAAATTGCTTAGTCATTTGTCTACTCATATTTGCCATACGCATACATTTATGAAAATGCAGTCTGAGCGAGGGACCACGGAGGGTGTCTGGAGGCAACACAGGGCACGCTGATACACCCTTGACTTTAATGTATCAGACTTGTAATGAGGGACTAATTTGGTTCTAAGCACTAGCTTGGCAGAAACAAAATACTTGCGGACTATTAATAGAGAAACTTTTCACAGAAGCTGTGACCTTTATGACTTAGCATGGTTTACAGCCCTACCTCTGTCACAATTAAGCAGATCCTTGCTGCAAAGCAACACATTTGTGTCTTTTTCTCCCAATTATAAGGAAGGGACTGCTAATGTAGAGCAACTCTTTCGTACACATACTGATGCAAAGCCCTTCTGCAGTGCAGAGGTATACTGAAACACAGTAGGGGAAAACACAAGGTTTATGGTGCTTTCAACAATAGTGTCCCCTGATGTCCCATAAAAACCTGTCCTCAGTATCGACAGCCACTCTAGTCAAAGGCCTGCAGAGATTTGAAGACAGTGATCTCTATGCTGTGATAATAAAACTAATTAATAGGAGAAAATATTATCAGTCACAATGCTGCAGCGGAATTGGGGACAGGGGGAGGAGTGTATTGAAGTGGTTACTTCTCTCCCTTCAAAGTCAGACATATGCAATAGATTTCTAATAACTTTGAATGTAATTAAACATTTAAAACAGTATTGCAAATGCCTGATGGAAAACAGTTATGAAGCACATCAAAGAGGACGGTTCATTTACTATTTCAGCCTTTATTTGCCAAGCCATGTGTCAACAAAAATACTGGCTCTTAAGGTCACTGAGACTAGAAGAACCAGGGAAGTAACTGTTATCAGGATCGTTTTTAACACAAGTTGTTAAAGTCTGAACCTCAGGAAAATACATAATATGAAATACACGTTTGCATTTTCAGACACATAAAATCCACTTTTCTTAATTGTAAAAGATCCTTATTTGTTTGACTCCATCTGCTCATTGCTGTAATTCACAGCAGCACACAGAACATTAGTGAAAGGACATCTAGTTTAAAAACGCAGGTGCGTGGGATTAAACCCAAAAAACCCCCCACCATAAAACAATGTAAAAAGACAACAAGTTAGCTCCAGAAATACAAGATAAAGAGAGAAATTTGGAAATAATTAGAACAACTGGTACAGTAATCCTAGCTCTCCCTGGCACTGCAGAAATGAGGGATATGCCAATAGCTCAGGCAGCAGAACAGCAACAAGCATCATTTTGTCATACTTAAAAAACAGAGGTTTGAACAAGCTACCAACTCATTAGAAACAAATGGCGAGAGCAGCTAAATGACTGACATTTCAGCAGTTTTACGCTTTGCAATTATTTGTGCCACAAGAAATGATTTGTAGTGATGTTCTGAACATAAAGAGTGATAGAACAGTTCACAAGAAGGATGTTTCTTGAATTTATCCTATTCTTAGTAACAGACTCAAACGATGGCAGATCTAGGATTAATTTGGTCTCAAGAAGAGAGCACAGAGTGAAAATTCTCCCTGTGAAAATTATTTCAGCCACATCTTTGACAGCCGGCCACAACCACGCTACCCTGGGAATGCCAAATTTGCGAGATAACTGAGGGGAGATAGCAGAGCTCTGCCCAGCCAAGAATGTAATGATAGGAAGTGATTATTCACTATTTTTTCTAAGAACTGGAGGCTTAAACTGAACAGAGGGAAGAATTTTTTTTTATTCATATAACACATACTTTGAACTTACTGCCACTGCAGGCTGCAAGGGCCAGGAGAATAAATGGGCTCAAAGGAGGATTAGACAAGTTCACAAAGAGCAGGGCCATATATGGATATTAAACATTAAGGTCAAGAAATAGCCTCAGAGGCTGAAGGCACATAAACCACTGGGTTTTTCTGGAGCTATAAAGCAGATGATGCTTTAGATGACAGAGGGAGGGGGATGCAGGTGGTCCAGAGAAAGAATCACTTTATAGCACCCCTGTTTTTCTGCTCTTTTGGTAAACACTAGCCAGGTTACTGGGTCTGCTAGAACTGACTCAGTAGGAAGGATTTTAGACTTTGGCCAGTTGTTTCTACACACGCATTACTGAAACATGTCCTTTTGAAAACAAATGTCAGCTTTAGCGAGGGACTCCCATATGGGACTAGGATGAGCTCCAACCTCCGCAGCGCTCGGGGCATTTACAAATACATGGCATGTGCTATAAACGACAGCTTTAAAAACAGCAGACCCAAGGAAACATGCTCTTAAGAAAGGAAAGGTCCAATTTGCAACATCCAGGTATCCACCAAGGCAGGGCTCTTCTCTATAGATTGTTCATTGTTTTTTTTTCAGGCCAAATCCAGATGACAAGCTGATGAGCGTAGTTCTGTTTCCTATTTCAAGAGTATTTTATAGTCCGACAAGGACATGCCATCCTCTCGGTATCAACTAGCCCAGGAAGCAGGTGTAGGAAGCACAAAGAAATTTCTAAGGGCATAAGAAGGTGGTGGGTGGGCTTCTCAGTCTCAGAGAAGACTTTTTGCATTGCCAAAGCAAACAGGGAAGGGATAACAGCAAAAAAGAATAGGACATGTTGGCTGCTGAGGTGACTGACGCATAGTGGAAGCAGCAACTGGCAGTCTGAACGGTTGAGAAGTGGTGGAGATTTCAACAGCTCGCTCAACCAAACAAGTCTCCTCAATCTTGCTGTTCAGATAATTTTCTCTAAAAGCATCCCTACTCTAAGGGCAGGATATCTTAGCAACTTTTGCTCATCAAGTCTGGTGGCAGAAGTAACAATACCATGGAAAACACTTTAATTTCCTCCACTGAAATCATTGTAGGGCTTAGTGCTTGCACCAATATCACACACAACAGTATTTAACGATATTACCATGACACAATGATGGAGAGCGTGGCTGGGAAAGGGGAACCTAAAAAAAACCCCACCAACAAAAACCCCTCCACAAAATTGCCTGACAAGTCATTTTTGTGAAATGAAAAGTAATTTACACAGCAGTTTTACAGAAAAGAGAATTATGCAGTTAATCGGCGCTGCTGGATAATTACACTGTACATGAGGCCTTGCTTCTAGGGAAAAAATATAAGCTAATAAAGAGAGTCAGACGATCGGTAATGGCAGGGCTTTTGGGAGATACCGGAGCCACAAAGCTAAATAATTTAAAGCTAAGGAGTATAATGACTGTGAAACTGAATTATTTTAAGTTTACATTAATTCTCCACCCAATTACATACCTTAATGTTTTAAGTCCAAAAGCCAGAGAATTCTTCTCAGCTGCAAGCAACCACCATGACAACGCAGAGGGGATGTGATCCCAAACATGACCAGGCTCTGAATGTGTCCTCCCAACTGCTGTGTACACCCTTAATATTCGGAGGTCTGCTAGAGAATTAAAGCCAGTTTACATTTCCCTCCAGTTACTGCTGCTTCAAGTAAGGTCCCTCCCCAATACAGTCAATTGCAGTCAATCCATTTTCTTTGCGGTGCCTTTTTGTACCTTTTAAACAGCAGCAGCAGCAGCAGATGGCTCAAACCTGTCTGTCTCACTGCCACATTCGTACCAGAGGAACCAGTGAAAAGTTAAACAACATTGAATTAACAATGAAAATGATGCCCGGTGTAATGAGAGCGTTTCATTACCTTTGTGTTGTAAGCAATTTAGCCCTGATTATTATTGACCACTGGCGATGCTGCGTGCAAGTATAATGCACTGCCCTAAAAAAGCCTGGGTATACTGGATGGCAGACATTGTTTCTGAGTATATTCATAAATAAACCAGACCATTCCCCTTCCTGGGTGAGAGGTTTATCTTACAGCCAAGTTCTCAGCATCTAGGACTCACCCTGACTTGGTGTTTGCGCAACAAACAACACAAGAACAACTTGACACAGTACACCTGGCAAATTTCTTCTTATTATTATTATTACTTCTACAACACCCCAAAGAGCACTAGCTACTTCACAAAGTAGTTAAAAAGACAAACTGTGTGCCGCATTGAGCTACTACCCAGTGAAACAGTAGAACTGCACAGGGTGGAAAAACAGGAGGAGGTGGTGTAACAGGAGGAAATATACAGCTTACAGGAATAACATGAAACAGTCACTAATCCAGGGGACATGAGGTTCGGTGCGTGCTGCCTATTCTTCTTATTCCACACCGACTTCAGAGGAATCCCCATGACTGGACATCTTATTATTACGCTTTCCAAACCCACTGATTTTTTTCCAGAAGTGCCATTTGCTTGCATGCTAATCTGCATCTTTTTTCACTTAGGTTTTGCAGCCTGAAAGCAGATACATTTGAAGGTTTTGTCAGTTCCAAAGTAAATATGACTATTGAGGATTTACGGTTCAACGAACAGCGGCCACAGATTTTGAAGCTTTTCCCTGATTTCACAGTGACGGCACGACAAAAGTCTGTGACTTCGGGCCAAGACGCCCCAGGCCAAATGCGCAGGAGCAGCTCACTTCCCTACACGCTACATCATGCACCAAGGAACCATAGCATGGCACTCTGCACACTCGCAGAGCAAGTTAGAAGAACTTGCAACCTCTTCATTGGAGTTTTAAGGCTCAGTGGTTGGGGGAACACGCACTTCCCTTGGTGTCACGATGCTGTGTAAGCCTGCCATTTCCACACACCTCCATGTCCCGACAGTGATTCCCAGAGGGGTGGAGAAGAGGAGGCTCCAGGGAGACCTTATAGCAGCCTTCCAGTGCCTGAAGGGGGCCAACAGGAAAGATGGGGAAGGACTCTTTATCAGAGAGCGTAGCGATAGGACAAGCGGTAATGTTTTTAAACTGAAAGAAGGTAGATTACAATTAGGGATTAGGAAGCAATGGTGAGACACTGGAACAGGTTGCCCAGAGAAGCTGTGGATGCCCCGTCCCTGAAAGTGTTCAAGGCCAGGCTGGATGGGGCTTTGAGCAACCTGGGCTAGTGGGAGGTGTCCCTACTCATGGCAGGAGGGTTGGAACTTGATGATCTTGAAGGTCCCTTCCAACCCTAACCATTCTATGATTCTATGATTACAGCATCCTTCACCTGCTGAGTGCATTGGGGACAGCCCAGGGGGAAGGCAGAAGAGAGGAAGGTGCATGAAAAAAACTACAAAAGACCAGGAAAAACTAGAGTGCTTGTTACCAAATCCATCTACCAGCACAAAAATAATTGTCACACAGTTCCCTGCTCTTTGGTCAACTGCATGCCGTCCAGAACAAAGTACGCTGCTGGCGCCTCCGGACTATTAATAATAGTAAGGTATGTGGTGCAGCAGAAGGGAGAACCGCGAGGGGTGGTGCTCCACAGGGCTGGCATAAGGAATGGATCTGCTCCAGGCTGCCCGCCAAAGGCACTGGAAAACTTGACTTTCTGGGGGCCACCAAAGGATGCTTTTCTCCCTTCTCCAGTAGTCTTCAGAGGGTTTTTGTCCAGACTGAGTTGCATCGAGCCCATGCAGGTGGGAACTATTCCTGTTTGCTCTCCAGCTGCTACCACTGCCTCCTGATGAAATGGAATCACTGGGCCCACCCTGACCATCCTACAGATAAAAGCTTCCATAGCTGGGGAGGGGTTTATAGAGGTCACTTAGGGCCAGTGGTGAGCATCTGAGAAAGAGGTCATCCCCACTAGCCCTTTAACCCAAGGGAAAGCAAAACAGACAGCATAGCCTGCCAGAAGGACTATTCAGGTTTATCCAGGATCCACTGCAAAGGTAGGGACTAGGATGGTTTCACAAGATCCAGAGGAGAGAAGAGAAAAATTCAGAATGTTCTGATGGAAACACCTCAGTCCCTGCTAATAGCTTTCTATACCAGAGGTTTTGGAAGGGGGCAAAGGCAGCAAACCAGCACTGAGAAAGCAAATGGCAAAAGGGGAAAAAAAAATGAGATGCTAGTATCCATTGGTGCACTGTTTAGCATGGGGCGCCACGTCCAAAAGAAGTAAAGTGTGTATTCACAACAATCTGCTGCAGTTCAGGTCTTGGATTGCCTTTAGGTTTCCACACAGATGACGTACCCCTGAGACGCAACGTGTTCCTGTCAGGATGGCTTCCTCCCCCTTCAGAGGGCTGACAAACTGCAGAACAACGCGGAGAAGCGAAATCCTAGCCTGCCGGCTTAGTTAAAAGGATTGCAGAGGGCTAGCTGCTAGAAGCATTACTAAATATGTTGATGTTCATAACTGAGTTTACTCTTGTTACTGTCTGTGTTTCTGGTTTGCGTACAGCAGAACGGTCAGGCAGGGCGAATGCTTGCTGTTGTGCAGATCTGCTGCAGTATCCCGTTTTCACCAGTGGAGCTGATGGAGGCTTCCCAGTTCATTTCTCCCAGCAACCCAGCTCTCCTGCAGAGATGTTCCGTGGTGCGTCGAGAGAAAGCCCATCTCCCTATAGAAGTGCATACAGAAAATGTACACCTTGTCTGTATACAACCTGCAGCTTTCAAACTACTAGCACTGACTCCACAGTTAGGAGAAGTGATTTGGCTTCCATGTGTACCGAGCAGAAAGAATTTGAGATTGCCCTGTATTTTGCAGAGGATTAAGGCTACTCAGGGTCCATCTTAAAACATCAGCCTGCCTCACAAATGCAAACATGTAGTTAGGGTTTCCAGGGACACATTATCTCACATTACGATACATGCCAAGGGGTTAACCTAATCCTTGGAGATATGTTTTGAAATTGGTTTTGTTAAGCCACTGTGATCTCCTAAATATAACTTTGTTTTCATTAAAAAACAAAACCAAAAGCCCTTTAGGAGCTTCTTCTGAAAAAAACAATTCTTTGAGGCTGACTTGAGGATTCCTGGAAACTTTCTCATGTATTCTAAAAATTACCCCTGCAAAGCCTTGTATGGCCATGCCTCCATGATGGAGATGCTCAGAGGCTGAAGAGCCTGCACCGCTCCTGCACCGGCTGCCCTCAGTTCTACAGCTCAAGGTGGCCCTTCCCAATGAGAGCCAACTCGCTGCCCACGTAATTTCCACTTGACTTTGCAAGCTACTTCTTGTGGAGAAAAGCTTAACTGAATTATCACCTCATTCCAAACCAGCTCCTTTACAACTAAAAAAGCCTGTAGCGTAGCATTGAAATGTTTGGTTGACTTTTCAGCAGCTAATACAATTTTGCCCCCATTCCTATGAAGAACCAACCACCTTCACGACCAGGCTGGATGGGGCTTTGAGCAACCTGCTCTAGTGGGAGGTGTCCCTGACCATGGCAGGGGGGTTGGGACTCTGTGATCTCTAAGGTCCCTTCCAACTCTAACCATTCCATGATTCTACGATTTTACATTTTCTCTCTAAGACGGAGCGCACCCCTGCGCTCTCACCGCCGATATTCTTCCAGGACTCTTTTATTCATTTTCCCTACTGGCGGCTGCCGCAGCTGAGCCGTTCTGCACAGATTTTCTGCTTGGTATGGGGGGGGAGCTGTTAATTATAGAGAAAGATGGAGTGGGGCCAGGCAGCCCCTCTGGTGCACTGTCTCCTCCGCGCACAGCCTCCTTCCTGCTGTTCTGCAGCTACAAGGATCACCTGTTGGTCTTGGCGTCCGCCCAAGCTGGGGCCTAACGGAAATGACAGAATCAGCTAGAAATGAGAGCCAGCTCCTATTCCAGCCACCCAAATGAGAGAAACAGAAAAAACAGATGATGGCAACGTGACCGCACCGCAGCACGCGGGGGCCAAGAGAGGGTGGGGTGGAAGGAAATGGAGAAAGAAGGGGTATACGTCAAAAAAAACCATCCCACCCCAAGAAAGAATAATCCCAAACCACTAAAAAGTGTGGGCTTTTTTCTTTTTCTTTTCTTTTTTTTTTCTTTTTTTTTTTTTTTTTTTTTTTTCTCCTTTCATATTCAGCACAGCAAAAACAGTAGGAGAGATTTTCTCCATATGAACACCTGCCGACACGGGAGAACTAACTGCTTTGCTCCTGCTCCTGCTGGGGATGTCGGCTGTTTCCATCTCCCACATATAATCATAGAATCATAGAACGGTTAGAGTTGGAAGGAACCTTAAAGATCATCAAGTTCCAATCCCCCTGCCACAGGCAGGGACACCTCTCACGAGAGCAGGTTGCTCAAAGCCCCATCCAACCTGGCCTTGAACACTTCCAGGCATGGGGCAGCCACAACTTCTCTGGGCAACCTGTTCCAGTGCCTCACCACCCTCACAGGAAAGAATTTCTTCCTAAAATCTAATCTAAACCTCCCCTCTTCCAATTTAAAACCACTACCCCTTGTCCTATCACAACACTTCCTGACAAAGAGTCCCTCTCCAGCTCTCCTGTAGGCACCCTTCAGATACTGGAAGGCTGCAATAAGGTCTCCCCGGAGCCTTCTCTTCTCCAGGCTGAACAGCCCCAGCGTCTGACATGTGAGACATCAAAGCAATATTCAGGTAGTCGGCAGAAACAAGCTGACTTTTCCAGACTGGCCCCTCTCTCTGCTGCGCGGTGACACACAAACCAGTCAAAGACCTGTGTTGGGAATCCCCCCCTCCCAGAATGACAAGGGCTCTGTAAAAACTTCTCTTTGACGTTTGGGTGAGCTGCAATGTCATGTGGCAGAAGGATTAAGCACTACTGGCCTCTCATCATTTTGGTCTTCCATGCAGAAAAGCAGCTAAGTAACCCAAACAGAAAAGGTAACCACCACTAACAGTATTTAAAACAGAGGAATGCTGCCTTTTAAATGGTAAAAATACAAGGTAATTACACACCGCATTTCCAGATATAAATACTTTCAAACAAGGTCTTGGAACCCATGTTTACTTGAAGCAGTAACCACCCTAACATCCACAATTTCTCACCAAATTTCTCTGGACCCTGGAGTTCAGCGACACCATAAATACATACTCTCTCAAGTAGCTTAATAGGCTTTAAATGAGCTTTTAAGAGGTGGTTTCTTGGTGGTGGTTTTTTGTTTTTTAACCAGTAATTTTTAGAAACAATAACAATAAAAGCGGGAAAAACCTGATTCTTAAAAGGAAGTTTTCTCCTTTTCCGAGAGCAATGGAATGGGTCCCCAGAGCTTACTTCTTCCTGAGAAAACACTTCATGAATAATCAATGTACAGTCCAATTCCTCAATAAGCACCGAGCCTTCAAACACACCCAGCGTTCAGCAGCCTCCCTGACTTTGGCCTTTAAACCGTAGCACTTTTTGCCTTGCCCTCCCTAGTTTCCCGAGCTTCCTTTCTTTCTGTTCTTTCCAGCGACTAGGTAGGTAAGCAGAAGCAGAATTCGAGCAGTGGGAGCAAGCTGGGGCTAATTTGCACCTTATGAATTATTCAGGCACTTCTGATTCCTGCACCTGCACCGAGGCAGGAAGCTTGTGAGGAACAGTCATTACTCTTCTCTTGGGTTTGCACAGGCTTGGTTACTGCTCACACACTTTGTTCTGTAACTAAGGGCTTCAGGTCTTGTATTAAGTGGTGGAAACGGGAGGGGGAGTGAGGGGGAAAATAACCTCACATGGTCAACCCCCTCTTTCTGCTGCCCCCAAACCCAGGATAATCATTCAACCCCTTCTGAGACTAACGAGCTGTAGTTTGTATCAGACTGCTGAATTCATCTCACATATGCTAATCCGGATCAGAGCGTCAGCAGAGAAAAATCGAATGTGTGCACGAGCTGGTCTCGTCAGATATTTACTCAGCTGTATTAGACTGCACATTTAAACTTCTCCCCAGCGCAGTAGGGAGTATTTCATCTGCATCAAGTATTTCACATGCTAACTTGATCATTAAGGCATCCTTCTCCGCAGATACAGCACAAATAAATTCTCTCCCTGGCATTCTGGCTAACGTCAGGGGTACTAACAGTTTAATACTACTGGAAGAGCCTACATCATGTTTTCAACAGGATGGATTTAACAAGCAAATAGGACTTTTCCATCCTCATCTACTATTATCTTGGTAAACAGAATGTGGCACCTAACTTCAAATCCAGATATGACCCATGAATCTGGACATCCATCAGGAACATTTGCAGAGAGCAGATACAGGCCAATTAGTACTGTGAGCATTCTAACATAACATATTTTTTTTGAGTTAATAAGCTACGGCGAACAGATCTAAAAGTGTTACGCAAATTCAAAGCAGCAAGCGCTGTCTTTACTGTATCTCACGTCCACAGCTGTACTGAATATCTTTGGGTCTTGTCCTCTATTTAACATGCTGTCACCAACAAGTTTTCCAGTTAAAAGATTGTCTCATTAATCCCCAAGTAGCTAAGCATCATGCTTTGATTGATTCAGTAAAACAGATCTGCAGCAATTGATAATGAAACCTCTTTAATCTCCTTGTCCAAAATAAGAAGTCAAACACAAGTGTTAAGCATTCAGAAAGGTACAGTCAATCCTTATCAAATCTTCACTCTTCTTCTTTCTATGCTTAAAGAAGTTAATTCGTTTTCCTTTTGATGCAGAATGCATGATTGGTCCTATGCCACTTTTATCTCATTCCTTTTCAATAATAGGTACCCAGCATCTTTTTTAAGGTATTTTAATCGGCCATGTAAACACGTCTTGTTCTTTGATGTCTTTCATTCAGCATCATTAATCCCCAGCATGAAATCAATAGACTTAAAACATTTAATCACGTCAAAATGCAACATACAAATCCACAAATGACTTTAGCTCACCACACACTCTGAAGAGCTTGCAAGTTAGAAGATATTCCTTCTTTTTGTCTGGGGAATCAGCAAACCCTAAGCTAGTCTTTCATTGAAGCAAACAGATTCTCTCTCCAAGTATCTGCCATTAGGCAAAAAAAAAAGATGTTGATAAACAAAACACAGGATTTTCTGTTTGCTTTGTCATCTTTTTTCATCCCTGGTGGTCACATTGGACTTATGAGAAATACTTAACATTTGTTTTACCACAACCTCTTGACAGTGTGCATGTTTAAAAAACTTGAAAACCAATTACAGTAACTGGGTTACAGAGTGTACTGGAGGTGGAAGGAAAGGGAAAAACATCTTTGAAGTTGCTTATTTTCCTTTTTTAACAGCACACATTGTTTCTCTGCTTGAAAAGAATGCGTAAAGGACAACAATCACAGCTGCCTTTTTTTTTTTTTTTTAAAGAAAAAGAAGATAATCTGCTCTACCTTCTATATGATATCCAAAGCCACTGCAATTCAGAAAATGAGAAGAATCCTTTAAATGGGGCAGAAATTACGGCTGAGACATAAAAACGAAGGGCACCCAGATCCATCCTTCGATAGGCAAAAGGGCAGAAAGGGCACAGAAACAGGTAAACAGGGAGAAGGAATACTGTGGATAACAGAATAACATCTTTAATTCTCCTACAAAAATGCACTGAAAGCTTGCTCATTTGAAAGGAGAAAACGCAGTTTGGTAAGTATGTGGAGAAGTGTAGGAACTGGGACTCTGAAATTCGGGAGGCGGGCACCCAAAAACCTTCCTAGGTCCACGACTGTATTCCCACCCACTGTTCCATGAACAGTCTTACCCATCCTGTCCCTAAAGTCATGAGGTCCTTCACTGTTATGCTGGAGCTTCTTCGGGCACCTACCACAAGGAATACGTTCACACATGCTCTTTCTGGCAGGCACCTATTTTCCACCTACAGGCTGGGCAACGTCCTGAACTTTGCCTGTCTTGTGAAGAAGATCACAAAAAGCAGGCAGAAGTTTTGATGGTGCTGGCACTGGCAACTTCTTGTATTGTAGCCTTACGGTCAAGTAATTTCCCCAGGGAAGGAGGGACTTTGGTTGTAGGTCCTTCTCAGACAGAAGGGTTGATTCAGCATCTCCTCTATCCCAGGAATAATCCATGTATGAGGACTTGGGGTCTGCTGCTTAAGCATCCATGGAAGCAAGGCTACTCCAACACCAGGAATGCAAGAACTATGAGGCTGAAAGGTTGAGTAGAAAAGGGGATCCTGGCTATGTACTAGAAATCTGGACACTTGGCTCCAAGAGGGGAATGGTGAAAGCTCTACTTCAGTATCCGTAGCTGTTTCTGGCCTAATGTTGCTCCAGGGAATGGAGCCTACAGTCCCAGTCCTGTCCACATTCAAGTAGGATTCAGGTTCTTCTTACCCACTCTCCTTCCCATCCTGTGACTTCTGTGCTCCTATCTACAAAAAGTCCCATATTCAGGAAGAATGAAGATGAGCTACTCCACTGCTCCACAGGTATCTCATGTGACTAGGCCTGGGCCAAGAATCCTAATGACTAAAACACCTCTGTGATGCTTGTGCTGACAACCTAAAACTCAGGCCTCCTACTTCATTGACAAGGAAGGTAATGAAGCTCTGCTGCAAAAGGTGGGAATATTGCTGTTGCTGCTGCCAGCTTGTTTCAAAAGAATCACCCCTGCTCTGTTATCATTCAGAAAGGGTTATGCAGACTGCCTCCGAGTGAAATAGATGCTTTTAGTTCCTACTGGTTCCCTATATAGTCTGTAACGACTCACGTAATGTAACTGGGCTGTATTGCTATGGAAGCACTTCTATTCCCTAGGCAGTTGGCGAAGAGGAGTATGTACCTAAGCTAGATAGGTAGCGTCCTGAGACTCTCTCCAGATTATAATCAGGAATTCAGGAACTTCTCCTCAGAGGTCAGATCACCCTGCAAAGACTAACCTTAATGCATAGGTTCAACATAGAGGTTTGTGTCCAAGTGAGGTACAAGTCCTCTTTGCTCAAGTGTTAAAAAGGTTTTGTGACTATGTAGTAGAGATATCACTGCCTCCCACTGTACCACAACATGCTTTCAGTACAGATGAGTGAGGCAATGAACATTCCTTAGCAGTTATGATTAATTCTCTACTTTACTGTAAGTATCTGGAATCTTAGTGACCTCCTGATTTTGCAGTTTTTCCCACCGAAAGTAATGTTTACGCACTCAGCTGCACGGAGGAAAAGGCGCAGATCAGGGAATAACTTCAAATGCTTTGGCTATCCTAGATGCATTAATTTTTCATTACCTCATTTATGAAAAAAAAAAGCAAAACAAAAAAACTGAGGTAAAACTAAAGTATGTAATGAGGACATTCCAAATCAAGCAAAGAGAAGATCAAGCATTTTCTTCTGGCAGCGCTCTTAATTATTACCAGTAATGTCTTATTTATTATCATCTTCATTATTGTTTATCCTTTTTCTTTAAAAATGATCCAGATTTTCTCCCAAATGTGTACTTTTTCCTTGCTTGACAGAAGCTAGATTCATTCACGGCTGAAAGCAATCAAAGTTTAGACATAAGAAATACATCTTTTTTAAAGCCTGTGCTCTGTAGTTACAATTTGGTTCCAGAGATGAATTGCAAGTACAGACTTGGGCCGTAACATTCCTACGGACTGAATGGGAATCTTTAAAAGTGAAACAGTGTCCTCTGCAATGCTTATTTTCTTTTTGAACTGGTGACAAATGAGAACTACTGCTTCGAGTTACTCTTAAAAACAGAAGGAATAAAACAGAATGGTGCAAACGTTTGTCTTTGAATAGTGGAGAGTCAAAGCAAACTAAGGCGAAAATGGTGTCCGGCAGGGTAATTCCGATCAGCAGAGTCATCCAGCTCCATAGCAGCTTGACCCAAACATCACCCCAGAGGCAGTGCTACAGCTGCCAGCTAGACAGCTAGCCAAGAAGCTAGCAGAGGTGCAAGCCAAGAAGCCAGCCATCAACCCACATGCCAGTGCAGGAAAGCTATATTCCAGTATTTGGCATCTGGGTCCTCCAGCTGCCGAACATCTCCCATCTGGCCAAGCCTGTGGAATGAGGTGTTAAAAAGAAGAACAGGGGTAAATTATACAAGAGCAAAAGCGGTAGTGTTTGTGAGACACCAAGGACGAAGAGGCACATTGTGCCCGCCAACATCCGAAACCCACAAATAATATCACTTTGTCACCAGTGAAACGGTGCGTCAGGGTGCTTCTGGATCAGGGGAAGCAGCATGGACAAAACACTCAGCATTTTACAGGAAAAGAACAGTTAGACATATCTGAACTGGAGCAATAGTCCCAGCCTGTGGCTATCCACAGAGATCAGCAGGTGCAGAACATTTGCGTGGGATCTGTTTTGAGCAGAATGCAGCCTTTAGTAGATTTCATGACCCCAATTAAAAAAAAGGGCAGGAGGAGCCTACAAAATTGTTTCTTCAAGACTTTGTGATCCATTCCCCTACTACCACAAAAGAAATCAAATATCTAAGAATTTTTCTGTACTTTCATAAATAAATAACCGTAATTTCTGAGTGTAATTTTAAGGAAGAAGAACTTTCTTGAAGTTTAGCGGAAGAAGATCACTTAAGTGTTAGAAAATTAAAAAAAAAATCGCACAAGTAATTGGGCATCCATGAAATTTCATTGAAATGAAATATATACACTCACATAGCTGTAGCTAATAGTAGTAGACTTCATTTCTGACAAGCAGTTACTGTTCCTAAACTGCAATAGTGCCGCACTCCAAGACCAGCTGTGATGAATACTCCTAGCAGTGTAAGCAGTTTTAAGTGCACCATAAGAATTCATACTTTTCAAATAATACACTGACTTAAATATTCACCTCATTGGCCCCATTTCCACTTTTCACTCTACAGGCAGGTCCACATGGCCTAAACGAGGTTTGACAGATGTGACTTCCTTGAACAATTTAGTCCTTTATTTTAAAAAGACATAGAAGATCCTATATATATCTCTTCCAAATTTCTGTTTTTATTAGCAGCTATATGTTTCACCAAAATATTACATTTCAGCCTGATTTCATTCCAGTCAGAGCCAACAAACTTGCAGTGGCTTAGAATTGGTACATGAGATGATTTCTGCCACCTTTATGTACATCTAACCATGCATGCTGCTCAGGGGGCCTCATTAGTAGGATCTCATATTCATTCCTATTGTATGCATAAACTCTACGTGTAAATCCATGAGCAATTTTTTGAGCAAAATATTGACATTCAAAGAAGAGGAAAAACTTGACAACATAAGCCTCCTTCATGAAAATGATTCCCGTAGAACAGAAGCTAATACAATTGGTGATTATAGAGAATATTATTGCTAATTTTGGCAAAAAGGAGTCTGCATTCAAAAGTGTATCTGAAATATAAATTTATTGTAGAAACACAGCATTTTGGGAAATACTGGGCTCTTCAGAATATTTTATGAAGTTGCACTGATAATTTTGATCAAAGAAAATTCTAAGGCTTTTAAAAAAATAAACATATCACTTCATTTTGTAATCAAGGAAACCTTAAAAGATTTGTATTGGTTTTAACAGAGAAGTTGCTGCTGCTACTGCTACTTTGAAAATGTTTCAGTAATAAGATCCTGCAAATTTTTAATATAAATATACCAGTTGTAATGCAATTAACTGCAAATTGGAGATAGGAATAGATTTGAGGAACGATTTCTGTATTTGACTAGTCATTAGCAATTTGAAAGTTTAATTGCTCTTAAACACGCTATCTTCTTAATTTTATTACGAAGCTTAGCTCTACTTGTAAATGTGAAGAATTAGATTTATTCTGCAACTTATTTGTTTACACTGAATGTGTGAAGTTGTTTTACCTTCTGTACTCCACAGATGGAGGGCCCACAGATTACTAAGGGCCCATAAAGCAGTGAGCTGATGGGCTTACGCTTGTCACAGAATGAACATGACTCCAAAAGAACCTTTTTAGGGGCCCAAAGAACAAACAAAAGAAGGGAGAGGACAAACAAGCAAGCAAGCAAGCACACTAATCACTTGCATGCTATTTTAAAACCCAATAAAACAACAGCAATGAATGCAACAAAACCAGGAACTCTATGAGCATTGTCATGTCTCTTCTGTCCTGTGACATCATTTCTACTTGGGAAAGTGAGGTGAACCCAAGGCATCGCATGGCATCACAGAGCTCACTGAAACCTCCCAGTCACCATTATGGATGTAAACTCTGCACTCTAAAGCAGGGCACCTACTAGGTGCATTACACCAAAACATTTTAAAACTCTGTCCTCCTTGACAAAAAAAAAAAAAAAGCAAGGAGATGTTTGCAAAGACCTCTTCCTAAATTTTATGTCTTTGTTAGTTAATCATTTCATGTTAATTATCAACAACCCCATTATAATGTGAGCTAAGTTGGTTCACATCAACTTTGTTACTCCATTTCAGTAGACCATTTTGAACGTTTCAACCTGCATTATCAAACATCAGACCGGATATCTTTTTTTCTGTTCTTGTATTTCAGTCATTGGGATTAGGAAAAAAAAATATTATAGCTTTCCCATGATGCACACCACCACCCTCCCAGTCCCAAAATACAGAAAACAATAGCAAAAATTCAACTTTGGACCTTGCCCAGCCCCTCACATCCCTCATCCATGACATAAAGAGGGAAAGAAAGCTGAAAAGCACTACTACTAGACTTTGTCAATAAAACAGAACATTATATAATACACAATAAAATGCTTCATACCTGGAGTTGAAAAAACGAAAAGGGTTAACAGCTGACCTGGCACAGCCCCACATGCTCTCTCTGGAAATTGAACACAGACAATTAGGAATTTTAAGTTACCCCAAACAATTGTAGGGGACTTAGACAAGCTTGAGGAACACTTACTGCAAAGTAAGCACATAGCCTCAGTGCGGAAAAGGACTTTAGAATTTTCCCCTTCGCTCAAAACTCCTCCTTAAACTGAAATTGCTCTGTAGATGTCCCAGCTAATGCTGAGCAAGTGATTAGGAGCTCTGCCATTAATCTGCATGGGAGCAGAGTCAAAGCTTAAGGGCCCAGGTGTCACTTAGTGGTAATTCTGGATCATGGTGGATTGTATTTTCTTATTAAAAAATAATCAGTGACCAACAGGAAAACATTAATGAGACTCTAGAGTAGGCAGACATTGCACAAAGAGGAAATAGAGGCTGGAGTAAACGTTCACTCCCAGAATTCTGCTGCTTAAGTAATATTATTCCCAACACATCACTGAAAAACCTACCCTTTAATGTTTTTTACTTAAAACTGGGACTTCGGGGAAAATAGATAATCTTCTAGAATATTACTTGGCACATTGAACAACACAAATATACAACATCATAGCAGCAGAAACCCCTACTTTCCTACGGAATGCTCCTTTTCACTGACAAATTCTGATCTACTGCATGTGCTCAAACAAGAAGCATCATACAGCTGGCTTTTGAAAACAGTCCTACTGTATATAAATAAAAAAGGAAAACCTGTAGAAAGCCAAGTGCATGAATAACCCCCTTCAGTCCTTCTCTCTGTGGTTTAGACCTGAAATGTACCATGAAATTAGTCTGAGGCCTACACCCAAGAAACTAGCAAAAATATTAGAATAATAACATGAATCAAAAATGTTCTAGCACACCAGCAGTTGCTTGTTTTTGCACTGGAAACATTTTGGATCCTTTAAAATGCTCAATTAAAATGGTCAGGTTGGCACAGTAATTGTTGAAAGTGAAAAGGAAATTTTTAAAGCAACTTCTCTTGATTTACATAATAGCACTTTCCACTGGCCTTTAGAAACCTACAAATAATCTATTTTCTCCCAAGATTTTGCACTGTATCTTTTGAATCTCTCATATACCCTTGCTTCAAGTGTACAGTACACATTGGTCTCCTTTTCTGTTTGCTTGATTTTGCCATTTGTTAAATCTCAAATTATTGATAGACAGGAATCTGCTACCAAGATGACAAAATGATGTAAAGAATTTCCAAAATCCAAGTTACTAGCTCTATCACAACCTGATACTGTTGGGTTTTTTTCCCCACAATTTTTTTCCACTGTCTGTGTACAGTCTCTTCCTTCTTCAGAAACATATCTTGGGTACCTGTCCCACGGTATCACTGGGTACAGATTTTATTTCATGGTTGTTTCAGTACCTAATCAAAGAGCACGGGGACAAATTCTTCCCTACCCCATTAGCCCTCAAGTGAAATCAACACGCACTGGAAAAATGGCAACCAGAAACCATAACATTGGCCATTCCCTCCCATGTCAATTAAATTATAATAATCTGTGACATATTGGAAAAATATTTATTCCTAAAGATGATAGAGACAACAATACAAGACCAAGAAGTCATGACTATACATTTTGTACGCTTCTTTTCATAAAGGTCTCTTTTCAGCAACTACGCAATAGGGCAGGCAAAAATTCAGTTGGTGAGGTTGGTAAGGTATTTGCACACTGAATTTTTGTCAGTGGGAAATTTAGCAGACAACTGAAACTCTGGTTAGAACCTACAGTATCCAGGCACTGAAGTGAAAGACAGCCAGGTATCCTCTAACCAATCTCACAGATACCTACAACTTACTATGTTCCACTGTTTCATCTGAAAGCTGTGGCCTCCCACCAGCCTCTGCTCAGACCCAGAAAACCACAGAGAGAAATGCCCAACCCCTTGCCTCTGGGTCTTGAACCTTGTCTGTACTATGAAAATGGCTAAAACCACACCTGACAACACAGATTCAGCAGAAAAGGGACCCGTAATTGCTGCTTCCCAGTTCAAAATATAAATGTAGGAGGAGAAAGATGAAGCAAAAGACCTTGTAGGGCCACTCCTGGGTATCTTTTGCATCCTAGTCTTGCGTTCCACAATTGGCAAATGTAGGTATCTGGCTCCCTGAGTCAGAGCTCCAACCACCAGGCTTTTATACCAGACATAGGTGGTTGTGCCACTGCTGACACGGGCAGTCACATTTTTAAACAGTGAGAAGGCTGGTAGAAAGATGCTAACATGCCCCAGGTTTCAAATGAGGTAGAAATGCATAAGCTCAGAACAGAGTACTTGATCTCTTATTTTCCACCATGGGAAGTTGGGAACGCAACCTTCCCCCCGCCTTCCCCCCCCAAAAAAAACAAACCCAAAAAACCAAAAAACCCAACCCCTGTGTTTTAATGAACATCTACACATCAGAAGCTCATGTCAGGCTTGAAAGAGAGCAGAGAGGACTCATAACCATGTACCTAGCAGATAAGCAGCCGGCTCTAAGAAGTTGGTTGCTCTGCCCGTTGAACTTCAGAGCTTTTGACTCTGTGTTGACCATACTGTGGCGGTGTCAATGCCTCGTGTAGGTGCTCTAAAAGCCAATCACCCATCTTCTAACTTATCACCCATCTTCTAACTTCACAACACCTCCATCAGACACCCCCAAAGCAGGCAATCTACACCCTGTGTCAAGTGCCAGTGCTGTTATAGTTCATTTCGGTTCTGGGTAACTGCAGTATTTCATGCACACTGGGGGCATGTGGCTGTTCCTCTACGACATGCAGTATATTGACAAGGATGTACCCGTTACAGAACTCCATGTACTTGGTAGTTCCTCTCAAGCAAGAGAAAAAACATATTTTACTTTGACTATGCCTTAGCAGTAGCTAAGAATCTCAGAAACGATGTGGTGATCCAGACAGCGAGTAGTTTGGAAGTGGAAATATTGAATGCAAAGGGCATCAGCCTGTTCAGCCGAGAAAACAATTGTCAGCAAATTATTTATAATACAACATTATTCTGTTACTCTGCTTTTGAAACTTTTATGACTGAGAGTTTGGTCATTATTCTAGTTCTTCCTGTGAACTTACTTATAAATGGCTTGACTCTTTGGCCCTGGTAAGCAACTGATCACAGAAATAGCAATGGCCATCAGTTCTTAAGAGAAACATCATGGTGGCCTCTGTGTAAGTTGTTTCTCTCACAGCACTGTGTGTCCCTGATTTATCACACCAATATCCCAGCCCTATGCTAAATACTGTATTTTTAATGCAAATAATTGAGGAAGATATTTTGACAAGTCTGAGATGCAAGCATTTCTTTTCATGCCCGTTGGCAGCTTCTGGTCATTTCCAACTTATTCTATTTTTCAGGCTCTGTTTGCAATGCTGGAGAGCTCTGCCAGCAGCAGATACCATAGACACGCCTTAGATACGTATTTTTTAGGGCAGCCTCTGACCTCAGTACCTGCCAGCCTGCTTCACGCTGCCTGGGCTTAGTAATACATGCTAGGCAAGAGCAGTTTGGCCAGTGTTGCCTCCTCTGATGCATCCTGGTCTCTTCCTTCTTTTCTGCCTGCCTCAGTTTTTATATTTCCTTCCACCGCTGTGTCCTGTAGCTACTCAATATATATATATATAAATAAAAATGTGACCCAAAACTTTCTTCTTGACACATCTTTTGTTTGCCACGGCTGTAATGATGAAGGTGCTCAGCTTCTACTCTGAAACCTGTGACCACCGTTACTTCTGACACAGCTCAGGACTAGATGCTATTATCCTAGCCGTCGCGCTGCTCTACTCCTTACTTCAGCCTTCAATCCCTTTCGTTTTGGCTACAGCAACTTCATACATCTGGTAGCTTTAAGCTCCAATTGTCCTTTTCCTGAATGTGTCCAAAATAGTAACACTCATGCCCTCAGTCACATACAGATGGAGAATGAGAACCCCTTGGCACACGGGCTCAGCACAAAAGACTCTTCCATATCCATCATCCAGGAGCTTCCTTTCATTCCTCTTTATCTCCAGCCTAAAAAGAACTTGCTGTGAGAAATGAGGTTGCAGTGGAGTCACTACCAGTGAAACAGGACTGAGCTAAAAAAGGGGAAAACCTAGCACAATCTTTTCCCATTGTGCAGGAAAAAGCAAAATGGCAGAAAAAATGTGGTGGTGTTTTTTTTTTTTTTTTAAGATCCTTGCATTCTCAATACCTGGCAGAAGTGTTCCCCTCTTAATAGTGCCCTCCTTTGCATGCAGCTTACGTACCTGTGACCTACACCTTTTTTTTAATGTGGTTTTGCAGCAATTGATCTAAACACTCAGGAAACATTTTTCCATAACTCAGTATAAGCACTGCTATTAAGATTTAATTGTGCTGCACGTTTGTCTGTCACAAAATCACAGGAACTGCCTTATGGAAAAGGAAAGATAAAAACTTATCTGATCTAGATAATGAAAAAAAGAAGTAAATTTGGCTCAGGTGACAGCAGAGGACAATGGTCTTTCTTTTTCTTATCAGTAACTCAAGGTAGCAGTTCACTGAGGTAGTTTCATTGTGGCTTTTGCTGGCAGTGTTCTTCTATCTAATCTGTGCTGATGAGTATTCGCCACAGCTTTGGATTTCTCCCTGCATACAGCTCTGCCCCTGCTTTCTGTGCTGATTTAGAAAGGGAAAAAAAAAAAGCAGAAAAAGCTGAATAACGAATCACAGGGGAAACAGATGCCAAATAGGTGCACAAACTGCTAACTGTGTAGCAGCAATGCATAATGTTATTTATAATTCATTCCTCGGTGTCAGGCTCTTCAAGCAATTACGCAATGCCTGCCTCCCCATCGATAAAATGCATTTCACATATCTAACCACTAATGACTCCAGCTTCGCTCTGGAGCAACGCATTGTAGTGGATTAAGTCTGGGACTAGAAGGCAGACATTCCTGATCCCAGCTCATCCTCTGTGCTGCTGCATGGCCTTGAGCAAGTCACTAACCTGTGGATAATTATAATATTTGAACACACAGGGGACCTGTACAATTTAATTAGTTAATGTTTGCAAAGCACTCCAAAGATAAAAAGCGCTATATGAATTATAAACATACTTGATTGTTTTGTGGCATTGTATTCCAAAGCACATGTGTTTAGCAATGTAAAATCCCAATAATGGCAAAGTCTGATAACTGCCTTGAAATGATTGGCACTTCTTAGACTAAATTTTCAATTAATTAACAAATTTAATCTGTTTTTGAAAAGACAATTATATGAGACGATACAACATAGACACTGAAGCTGGGAAACAAGATCTTTGAAAGTTTGTTTCTGATGGATAAAGGTAATGAAAGAGACATACAGAAAGGTATCTATGAATCCATATGTGCTACAAATCCCTCTTGCTGTACCTTCTGGTTCCCAAAACAACCTAAGTGCTGAGCTACTTTTTTTTTCTTCAGCACAAAGTTAATTATTAGACCCAATGAAGGACATTAATGGTAGTACTTGCCAGGACTTTAACAGAACCAGGGTTCCTTGGTTCTTCCAGCTTATTATGCACTTAATTTAAATATTTCTCTTAAAAGGAAAACATTACTCCTAGTAATGGTATGGTAAAATATGTAGTGAAGAGCAATGTCAAGCACTTCAAAGTGATTCAAGAGAAGAGAACAGATACCCTAATGAAAATGTTTCCTTGCTCTAGATTCATCTACTCAACAGACATGGTAACTTACTGTTGCAGGGGAGATAGGAAAACATAATTTTGTGTAAACCAAGCTAAAAGCACTTTTATTTTCAAATTAGCTTTCTTCAGAGAGCAATTTGACAATACCACTATCTCCTAATACACTGTCATTTAAGCAAAACCATCCTTTCATAGCAGGCAGCGATGTCAATTTCTTTGTAGAAGCTGCTTTTGATTTACAGTTGCTGCCCAACTGGCGCTTGTTCCTAATGATCGCTGGCTGATGGGAAATCTGTTATCCTGGCAAAAGGCCCTGGGACATATACTGGGAAATTTCCACACCAAAAATCCTAGAATTTCTGGGCAGGCACAGAATGGCATCCTTTGATTTTACTGCCCAACTGTCAAGTTATTAAACTCTTTTATCTTAAATATCATATATGCAAAAAAGAAAAAAATAAAACAAAAAGAACCCTTTTAGAATAGCATAGATCCATTTAGATAAATGAAATCAAAGGCTCATTGTCAGTGCCCAAACAGAATTCCCAAAGGTATATAAGGTTTTCAAGCTCTCGCAGTAGAAGTCCATAGTACAGCTGTAGGCACATTCCTTTTCATATACAAACAGGGGATTCTGAGAATCGAAATTCTACTAGAAGAAAGTTTGTAAAGTGTCAGTGTATTTACCCTGTAGAAGAAGTCAGCACTTCTTTAGAAAGTTATCTGAACTGCCTGTAGGTAGGAGAAATCACACCTACATTAGTTGCACAGGCTTAAAGTCTTGATGTACTGGTTTAGTTTCTTCTTGAGTCACAGACTTCCAGCATGGCCTTAGAAAATTACACATCTGGGGATTCCTCATATATAACTTTAGCAGTGTTAAGGTTTATCACTCTCCCTAAGTCATTTGTTCAGGCTCCTTTATAGACTCTGGGGGCCGCAGGCACCTCCAAAAAGCAGATGATCACAACTGATGAGATGATTTCACCTAGAAGTATACACAACTCTCCACTGAGGAAACCCAAAACACCTGGAGCCTAAATTTTAGATCTACTACATTGTGAGGGATGAATCCTGCTGCAAGGATATGTTCAAACTGGACAGTCTGGTACCACTCAGAGGTTCCCTAATCTAGCTGAGACACAGTACGCCTCTGACAGCTCAGTGGTGCCCCTGGGTCATCAGCCAACTTCCACTTCAGCAACACGTCTTACTGCAGAAACCTCTTCCGCCACAGGATACGTATCTGAGACCGCTGACAAGATATAAACCAAAGAAGAAAAACATCCCTGAAATAACAAAACAACAGGAGGATCAACCATAATAAGGTTGTAACTGCCTCCCTTACAGGGCTCTATGTCACCAGTGCCTTTCACTGCACAGAATCACAGAATGACAGAGGGTTGGAAGGGACCTCTGAAGATCATCTAGTCCAACCCCCCTGTCAAAAGCAGGTTCACCTAGAGCAGGATGCACAGGACCTTGTCCAGGCAGGTTTTGAATATCTCCAGAGATGGAGATTCTACCACCTCTCTGGGCTCTGCCACCCTCAATGTGAAGAAGTTCCTCCTCATGTTTAGATGGAATTTCCTATGTTCAAGTTTGTGCCTGTTTCTTCTTGTCCTGTCAC
>VXBW01000264.1:495186-666831 GCA_013400375.1 Thinocorus orbignyianus
CCCCCAGGTCCTTTTCTGCTGGGCAGCTTTCCAGCCACTCTTCCCAAGCCTGTAATGTTGCTTGGGGCTGTTGTGACCAAAATGCAGGACCCAGCATTTGGCCTCAGTGAACCTCACACAACTGGCCCATCGATGCAACCTGTCCAGGTCCCTCTGTAGAGCTTCCCTACCCTCAAGCAGATCAACACTCCCACCTAGTTTGGTGGTGTCTGCAAATTTACTGAGGGTGCACCCAATCCCCTCATCCAGATCATTGATAAAGATATTAAACAAGACTGGCCCCAAAACTGAGCCCTGAGGGACACCACTGGACTACTAACAAGATTTCACCCTGTCTGCACACACCTCTCTCTGTTCATGTTTAATAAATCAGTTCAGTTTGTAGAGTGACTCTTGAAGAGCCTGAGGAGAAACTCCACCATGTAATAGCCTGTGGGGAGGAGGGAGGCCCACAGGCAGTTCTGTTTCCTGAGCATGGGGTCCAATTTCTCCCCAAAAGTGTTGCAGCAACTGTGAGATCTTCTGCTCTAAAGCCTAACCGCAACAGAAAAACGCATCCCAGACTTGGGAAATCTTCATGAGAAAAGTAAAATTGAAACTGATGGATTCCCACAATTTTGCTTTAGACAAATTAACATTCTCCAGTGAAAGTGAAAAAATGCTTTATTGAGAAATTCAGGACCAGCTCTAGTCAGTTCTCCATCTGTAAAATCACCATCTAATTGTGTGCCAGTTTTAAAATGAGCATTTGTTCACAGAGGGCGGATGTACCAGAAGAGAGAGAAGTAAAGTTCACACAACTACTGCCAAAACACCCTTGCTTACGTTTCTTGGGGACTCAGGACAAAGTATTTTGTCTGTAACTAGAAGAAAAAACGGAGGTGAAAGTTCCCTATAATGAATAGCACAATAGCAGTAATGATTGCAGCTGAAGCAGGAAAACAGACAGTATCACTAGAGAAAATGAATGGCTGATGGGAACACAGTTATAAACCTCAAAGGAGATAAAAATCAACCACAGAAGTTGTTTACATTAAAGAAGAGGAGGGAGAAAAAAAGAGAACTAGGCAGAAAAATTCAGACTTGAAAAATACATACCAATTTAAGAGAGTGCATTGGTACTGCAGCTATGCTGTCTGCCTGCTGTGGAATTTCTTTTCCACTAGTGCAGTATCCAAAACTATCTTCCACTATATTGCAATAAAAGCCAGCAGAATTGAAAAATAAAGTAAGATGATCACATTTGTATCAATCAGATAACTCAGACAAAGAAAAAAAGGGGTAGGTCAAAGCCCTTAATCTCATTTTCATACAATCACTCCGCGGCATCCAGCTCAGGGCAAGGAAGACTTCACACTAAAGGTCACTACGGTCACATCCAAATGACAAATGACATTTCTATGAATTAACTGCAGCTGTATCTTGAAGTATTCAGGGTTTCCTCTCTGAAGTTTCTGTCTCTACATCTACCCAGAAAAAACAAGAAGCTATCTTAAGTATCATCAGTTTACATGCACAGTCCATCCTCTTGACGTTATTGAAAGAAAAAAAAAAAAGGCTTTGTCAAAGGGGTTCCCTCCGTCTACAACCCCTAAGGAGAAAGAAGTCTAGACAGAGAAGGATTAACTCCTTGATCTTTGGATTTTTACCGATACACTGATCAAAAGTTCATGCAGAAAACCACCCTCTGCCTCCCTGACTTCTGCCCTCAGCCTCTGCAAGTAGGCGATCTTACGTAGCGTGAGTTCAGGGAGAGAGAGCTGTGTGGTTTAAAATAATGTATTTTACTGCACAAATGTGCAGAGAAAGAAGGAGATGAATGCCCTGTTCAGGGTTTGCAGGACTATGCACCATGGAGATTGCTCCTGAGCCCTGCTGCATCCGGGATCCATAGGGGATGGGAGGGTTGCCAGGCTGAGGGAACAACATGCTGCCTCCAATGGAGGCCCGTAAAAAGTTTTACTGGTCTTCCAGGGCTTGACTAATGCTTTCTCTTCCCTTGGCTTCATAAAGATTTCTAGAGCGTATCTGAGATTTGACCCTGAATATATGATGCTATTCTTGCAGTGTAATAAGCATCAGCGGTGTCAGGCATACAGAAGCAAATCTGCTCTTTGTTAGAGAGCTACATGTCAAAATGAGTTTGTAAAACACGCTGCAAAAAGGATGAAATGCTGCTTACAATGCAAAGCCCACTGAAATCTACATATTGCTGCAATATTTACTATCAGCCAGAGCATATTATCTGAGATTAATAAATTATTCTTAGCCCATAATATGGTACGGCATAGCAACCATAAAGCAGCACTGTCACATAAAGAAATTTCACCAAAGTGAAATAACTTGAAATAACGACTTTGTTTATCTATAACTTTACATTATTGATTGGGTTTGCTGAACTGAAGGAGGGCCATGAAGTCATTCCAAAGGAACTACTGAGAAATCTGGACGCTCAGCCAATATAAAGCTAGCAGCAAGCAGGCAATTTCCCCAAGACAAAAATAGTCATACTCGGTTATTTTACAAATATGCAAGCAAATTACATTCCGTCTAAGTAAATAAAAACTAACGCCAAACATGTGGCTCTTAGTGTCTGACTGTCACAATTTTTATTGCTAAGAATTTTTTTTCTTGTAGGACTATAGTGGACCTGAAACAAAGCAGCAGCACAGCAAATGCCTTCCAGTTTCAGAGGACATGAAAAGCAAAGCTTTCATATAGGCATGCCAAACTGTAATTCCAAGGGTAATTTCCAGGACAACGAGCTTAAAAGTGACCGTATGAAAACAACAGTTCCTCCCTGAACACTGACTAGTTGTTTTCCTTCAGCTCGTGGTTAAAACCTTGGCGTTGCTAACCCCACCTGGCAGATTTAGACCCAAGGGAAGATGCTGGAGCATTCATTATCGTCCTGTCCCTCCCAGTTCCTGGCAGGCTGACTCCCCAGTCAGGCACTATGGATTGCTTTACCCCTCACCTCACACCAGAGATCTGCAGTGCGGACACGCGTGTTCCAGGCAGCTGTCTGCACCGCCTGCAGTCAATGGAGAGGAACGGGCGCTTGTGGGCTTCATTCGATCTCTCTTCCTAAATTAGACAGCTAGAACAGGTCAAAGGAATTACCGCCTGGACATGCCAACTGCCGTCTGGTCCATATGCAGGGAGGTGAGATAACCAGTTCAGATGTAGACACGTACGTTGCAGAAGTCTAACTAGGCAAGGTGGTTTTAAACTGAAGGAGGGGAGATTAAGACTAGATATTAGGAAGAAATTTTTTACTGTGAGCATGGTGAGACATTTGAAGAGGTTGCCCAGAAAAACTGCGGATATTCCACCCCTGGAATTGTTCAAGACCAGGCTGGATGGGGCTTCGAGCAACCTGCTCTAGTGGGAGGTGTCCCTGCCCACCGCAGGGAAGCTGGAACTCAATGACCTTTAAGGTCCCTTCCAACTCGAACCATTCTATGATTCTATGAATGCCAAGACAGCTCACAGGGAAAGTCAGGAGCCTTACCAAAGCAACTCCCCACAGTCCAATACATTGTGTGAAGAACTGCACAGGACTGACCCAAAGCAAATCCCCCTGCAAAGGGTATTTGAAATCCCTTTCTGCTCCTGAAGAATAGGCAGCAATAGGCTAATACATAGACATACATATATATATATATTTATAACCCTTATGCAGATAACTTAAAATGTGAAAAACAACCTGGAAAAGGTCAGTGGTTGCCCTGCACCTGCCACTAGCATCTACAAAACAGGCTTGGCATTTTTTTTAATAAAGACAAGACCGCACACCAGCAATCTGGTATTGAAGGAAAGGATGCTGCCATTCTTTTACAGGTGTCATGCTGTACTTCCCAGCCAGCATCGCACAAGAGAAGACTCTCTCCCAGCAAGAAGTTATTTTTTGTTCTTAACTGTGTAACTATTCACAAGAAAGAGCTTACAAGCTTAAGGAAGAACACACCCTGTGGGACAGTCTCCTAGACTCTGAGGTCCAGCCTACCTCACTCATGTACTTCAGTTAGACCTACGCTTTACTGCCTATTGAAGCATGCCCCTAAGCTATCCGGTTATTCAGCAGAACAGTAGGTGCCTTTCCACGTCCTCAAGAGGAAATTCCTGTCTGCTAAGTTTAGACACTGAAATTGAGCACACAGGATCTCCCCTTGGAAGGCTTCAAAGGCACTTTCCTCCCTGCAACAAGGGTATGTAGAACACGGGCTTTTATTTTTGGTGGACTGCTTTGCTAAACGTCTAATAGTAAGGTACACATTAGATGCCTAAATTAAGAATACAGCCTGCCTGTAAGGCACTTATTATAGACCAAGAAAGAAATGGATTGAGTGGAGACGGTATCGTGTGCTAACGTCTCTTTTCAGCTCTACAGCTGTATGTGTGTGTATGTCTGTGACTGAGAATGAAGTAAAGAAGAAGAAAAATTACAGATCACAATCAAATTAGATTTTCCTAATGGGGCTTTTGAAATAAACTAACAGATTACTGTTTAAATAAAACCTGTAACAGGGATGAGTTGATGTTATATTATTAAATTTCTTAATTTAATTCTTAAGCTCCAGAGCCAGGCAAGTAATATTCAACACATTTACCTTCGCAAACTGTGGAATGCATTGTGGAAAAGCTAAATAAGCCTTTCATGGTTTGACCAAATCTCTAAGTCTTCAAGTAATTTCCGTCACAAAGAATAGTATCCACCTGTCAGTCTTGCGTCAGAAGTATTTGCTAGCACCCTATGCTTCTTCCTTCCTCCTTAATTAAACAGAACAATTTAGTGAAAATCACGATGAGTTGTTTTCTTTTTCTGGCTTATTATCCACGTGTGCTATAAACTGAGAAAAAGCTATTTAGCACTTCAGAGCCTGGTGTTGTAACTAGCGAATTCAAAATATGTGTGAGGCCTGTCTATCAAGCAATAGTGTTACTGGTGAAGAAACCTTCCCTTCCTTTATCACGGTAAGAAGGGGAACATGCTAATTACACTGAGAGTCAACAGCGTGCCTTGCCCTTCCTCCCTGCTTAGGAGGAATATAGGTTTGAGGTTACTCCGCTTGATTAGAAAATGAATTAGGGGTTGTCTGGTGAAAATCCAAAAAAAAGTAGTTCCTCCTCAAACACAGCTTTGTGTCCTCTAAGCAAATAGGACATTGCTTTGGAAACATGTGTGCCTTTGGCTACTGATGGCCAGGAAAAAGACAAAACAAAACAACAAAACTAAGCACTTTTACATAAGACGTTTAAAACACATCTATGATGAATTATATCATACTGATGTCTAATGGCCTTTATTATAACTCGTCCCATTTAATAACATATAGAAAGACCGTATTTTGAACCTCTCAAATAAAGTAATGTGTTTTGTGGGTCTAGCACAGGCTTCAGTGCCTGGAGGCTCCAGTTCTATTTCCAGCTCTGCTTCAGACCTACAGGGTGACCTTTATGCATAACCTCATTTTCCTCACCTATAAAATGGGGATATTAATACTTATTTACCTCACAGTTGGTTCCGTTCCAGCAGCTACAGTGACTGAGCAAGCTCATGCATCTACAGAATTGCTAATGCTCGTGATAAAACTTTTTATTTTTTCTAAACAAGCAATACAGACAACATTAAATTAAGAAATTACTTGTCCATCCAGTATACAGAAGTACATAGAAAATAACAGCAATGGAAAAAATGTTCAAAGTCCCTCACTAATTTCCTTTCAGTGACAATGTCCTTCCTGAGAAATGTAGGTAGATCTTATCTGACAGCAACTAGAAGAAATTTCTTGATGCTGCTATCAGTCAAGAAAAAATTTTGTGTTTTTTGAATGAAGGTCTAACCTGGCGTCCCTTTGGAGAGCATATAAACACACCACAAGCTTTGCAAGTAAATAAAGGGGGAAAAAAAACAATGACAATTTGAAACTTTACCTAATAATGAGAGTGGAGAAAAAGAAAGGAAAAAAGAGATAAAACCATTTCTTTCTACAGGGAAGGAAGCTACGCAGCAGAGATGCTGGCAGATATGCTGGCCCTTGGCTGGGGGGACACCACCAAGGGACAATGTCTCCATCAGCCTGGGAGGCAACAACCTCGGCCACAATCATCTCGCTCTGGGAATGTGATACTTACTCTTGTACTGCTCTGGCTATGGAGAGCGCTGTAGATCCAGTTTCATTAACGCTATCTAAGGTCACATTTGGCAGGTCGTCATCATCACTGTCACTTTTAATTTGTCTGGGAGATAGGCCTCGGGGGTCCATTTGTGCTGGAAAGAGACATATAATGGATTAATATGAGTGTGCTGAAATTAATCTCATCCCAGAACAACATCAGGGTGCGCAGCACATCCACTTGCTCGGGCCAGATGGCACCCCTTGTGCCGAGCATCCTGAATCCAGCGATGGATTTGCGACGGCACCTACAGCCATGCCAAGCATTTCCCATGGCATGCAGGCTACACGAACCCACCCGGCCAACCTGAAATAAAACCGCACACATAGTATTTGTCCAAAAGCTCAGTTTACACTCAAGTTACTTATTCACAGAATCATCCAATGGTTAGAGTTGGAAGGGACCTTAAAGATCATCAAGTTCCAACCCCCCTGCCATAGGCAGGGACACCTCCCACTAGAACAGGTTGCTCAAAGCCCCATCCAGCCTGGCCTTGAACACTTCCAGGGATGGGGCAGCCACAACTTCTCTGGGCAACCTGTTCCAGTGTCTCACCACCATCACAGTGAAGAACTGCTTCCTAATCTCTAATTGAAATCCACCCTCTTCCAGTTTAAAGCCGTTACCCCCTGTGCTATCACTACACTCCCTGATAAAGAGTCTGGCTGTTTTCAGAAAGCAAAAAGAAAGGGCTATGTCTGCTGTGTACAACACAGCAAACTCAAGAGTAAATTTTACAGCAAAATTTCAGTAGCAATCTTTGACTTTGAATGTCCATCACGAGATACGAGGCTGGGACCCAAGTCTCTCCAGTTAACTAAAAGTTAGTTGTCAAAAAAACCCCCCAGTTCTACCAGTTTCTGATTCAATTCAACACCAGTGCCAGCTTCTAAAGGAGCCTTCCCTTCATGTCACATGTGGCAAAGCTGTTGCATGTACCTTCACACAGGCAACAACTTTCTGGGTACCGATGTTGGCTGCCCTCAGGCAGACTTTTTTGGAAAAAGTCACACAGTCTCAGGTCTTTATGAACAGCCAAAAAGCAGGAATTGTGGGATTGTTTTGTGTATCCACAGTTTACAGGATCCACACGCTATAGGGTTGGAAGGGGTGCAGCTGACTCCAACCAACCAGCCCCAAAGGGCATGGCGCAGCCCCGCAGCCAAAATGGTGGCACCTCAGGGGAAACAGATTTTAAAAAGGGCCGAAAAAAACCTGCCACACAGGCAAAGTGAGGAAGAAACTGCGGAAAAACCATGCTGCAGACACCAAGGTGAGAGGGAAAGGAGAGAAGGAGGTGCTGCTCCATGGTGGGGCAGAGATTCCCCTTCAGTTGAAGAGACCATGGTGGAGAAGGGGAACAGCATGAGGAGGAAGGATGAGCAGAGAGGAGCTGCTATGGACTGACCACAGCTCCCATTCCACATCCCCTGAAGGAAGGACTGAAGATGAGCCTGGAAAAAGGGGGCAGCTTCTTTACCATCCTAATCTCCTTTTAATTGGCAAGAAATTATATTAATTGTCCCCAAGTCAAGTCTGTTTGCCCACGATAGTAACTGGTGGGTGATCTCCTTGTCTTTATCTCAACCCAAGAGCTCTTCCACCTGATCGTCTCTCTGTCTTGCTGATGAGCAAGGGTATGAGAGCCGCTGGGTGGCTGCCTGGCACCAGCCAAGATCAAGCCACCAGAGTTACATGTTGTGCCAAAATGAGATGGGAAAGAAACCAAGGGATGGGTGTAACGGGGACTGTGGGGGGCAAGTGTGACATGGGATGGTCCTGAGAGGAACTGGGGGTTGCTTGTGCCTGGGGACAGACAGAGACAAACTTTGGAGGTGACACTCCCCCTCATCCATGAAATGCCACATATGATTAGTAAGTGCTGAAAGACACCAAAAGCAGCTGGAGTTGAAAAGCAAAACTGAAAAGGAAAGATGTCTGACCCTGCAAGGGAGGAGAGGGAAGGGGGAGACAGGCAAAGAGATTTGTTTAAATACGTTCTTTGGTTTTTTGGCCAGGTGAAATAGAGGAATCCAAGCTTATTTATTTTAAAAGGTAACTGTTGAGTTTGTTCTCTCCTGTACTGCAGTGTCAGAGATAGGACACTTTCTGGGTCTTGCAACATGCTTTTCAAGAAAGGCAGCTGTCATTTCTACTCAGCACTGGCTAACCACAGCCCTGGACAACAGGTATCACAGGATCCCATTAGAGATCATGAGCAGTTCAGTGAGCCTACGGCTAGACAGCAGCTCCAAAAGTCACAGTTAGTTTTCCCATTTTGCCATGTTTCTTACAGAATCACAGAATGATATAGGGTTGGAAGTGACCTCTGAAGATCATCTAGTTCAACCTCCCTGCCAAAGCAGGTCCTCCTGAAGCAGGTTGCACAGGAACTTGTTCAGGCAGGTTTTGAATGTCTCCATTCAAATGTGTTCACTGACTCTAGGAAGAGTTACAGAGAAGAACAGGGAGGGCTGTAGACACTCCAGGAGCTGTGCAGCCATAAAAAGTAGCACTGATGGATAGCTGGGCTCTCAAAAAGAAAGCTGTTCTCTAAATAAGTGATGACTCAAGGGAAAGTTGGTCTTAAATTTTAATTTGTCTTAGCTGTGAACCACTTCGAGTACAGTGAGTGATTGGTGCCCCATGTGGGTCACGACTGTGGCAGGACCAGAGCTCTGATAGATTGCCTCCAGCTCCAGCTTTGGCTCCCCAGGATGGGTTGGGGCTTGGTTTGTGCTGGGACCGGAGCCAGAACTGGTGTTGAGGCTTTTGCCAGTGCTGGTGGAAACGTGGGCCTGGCCAGTGCTGGAACCGGCGTCGGGGAGGCAACTGATGGCACAGCTGCCGGTGTCAGTGTGGCCAGGGGCATGGCTTTCACCGGGGCTGGAGTCTTGGCTCTTAGCTCTTTCTGTTACTTCTGATTCCACCCATGTCTGAGTAGCAGTATCACATCTCACATAGTACTTGCTCTGATGCCCCTCATATTTAATAGTAACCACCCCCTGCAGCACATTCTGTAGCATCAATAACAAAATCGTGATCACATGGCAATCATCACAATTATTTTCATCCCTTAATTACCATTGGTATCACTCTGGGATAACCATTAAAGGGCAATGTAAACTTTCCCCAGGTAAAAACCAGAAGTGCAATAATGAGCAACAGAATCCATCATGTGATGCCCCCCATATGCAGGTATCCTAGTAATCCAATTTCCCATATTATACAACTGAATGCTAGTCCGCACCAACAAAGCACACCTGAGCCACCACATCCAAATATAAAACAAAAATAAAATTATCTCAAAACAAAAAATCAATATACTCTACCAGTTAAACATCACTATAGCAATTAACTTCACACAAGGCTCTCTAAAAATACCAGATAAAATACTGTGTAGGAACAATATGATGTGAGCCCTCTGTTCTCCCTGAGCAAGCTGGAATTCCAACTATTCAGTCAACCATGCCACAGCCAAGCCCCATGTTGGGCACCGATAAATCTGTCATGGTTTCAGCCAAATTTACCAAAACCAGAATGACAGATGGTTCTCCCCCTCCTCAAAAAAANAGGAGAAGAAGAAATAAGAAGATTAACAAATTCAGAATTAACTAAATTACCTTAACGAAGTACTAACATCAATTTTTAAAAAAAAAAATTATGAAAATAATGAAATAGATACAATCTATACAAAACCATATCAAACTCCCAGGATGACAGTCACATCACCAGCAGTCACTGTCTTTAAAGCCATTCTCCTCCATGCAATGAGCCACATGAATAAGCAACTGGACGGAAGCCTAACAGATATCTCCTCCTCACCGCTCACTACAGTGTGCAAACTGCAGTAAAGGATTTTTATACATTCAGAGTTCATGACTCCTACTTATGTCATCAGCTTTGACTTTCTCTTGGACATTCAAGAACAACTGTCGAACTGCTGGCACCAGGCTTTATAAATACCAGCCACAGTTCATAAACACTGAATTAAGAGTAATTACTGGCCTAACGAACATCAAATGGGAAAGAATGAAGAGATGCAGGCAAGAGATAATTTAGCAAATGAGATGAAAAAGGTGGAGGACAAGTGAGTAATGGAATGCAATTGGCAAGCAAGGTGGAGGAGAGCCCACAAAACATGCCAGTGCACTTTAACCGCCCATACCTTGCTCTTATGACAAAGCTTTTCCTTAAATTTATCAAAGAATCATAGAATGGCTCAGGTTGGAAGGGACCTTAAAGATCACTGAGTTCCAATCCCCCTGCCGAGGGCAGGGACACCTCCCACTAGACCAGGTTGCTCAAAGCCCCATCCAGCCCAACTCACGACCACGGGCCCAAATGGGACCCAGTTGGGTGACTGGATCGAGTCCTCCCTATCACAGGCAGACACATTTCATTAATGAAGCTCAAGCCTTAAAAATGAGCTGGTTTTCTTGCCCGTGGTACTGCTCTTGAAAGGCAAGATTTGTCCGACAGAGCTACCCGGTGGTTTCGTGAAGTGTGAATGAGGCTAAGGAGAGGCAAGCAAAAAGAAACGAGTCAGAGACGGCTTTCATGGGACAAAGGTGTCATTGAAAGAGTGCACAGGAGCTACAGAAGCAAGCTGTTAGCACTCCATGCTGAAAAGGCTAGTGAGCCAGGGGAGTTATTTAAGAACGTCTGCAAGCAGCCACGTTGCTTTCCATCCTCGTTAGCCTCAAGAAACAATGATCCTTTTTTGCTCAAGAAAGCACACAGAATTGCTCTTGATTCATGTACATATATGCAATTACTTCTCAACGACCCCTTTGCCAAACTGTACCAAAAAAAAGGAGTTTCCCTTTGGGCGGTACGAGCAAATTTACTCTCTGCACTTGTTGTAAGGCAAGATGTGCAAATGGGTCTCACATAAGGCACATATCAGCTTGTAAATACTCCAGAACTTTGGTCTACCATCATTAATAGTGTATCTGCCAACTGTCAGTTGCCAGCAGAAAAAAATCCGATCTGGATCCTATATAAGCTTGCTTCTATTTCTATTGAACTGAACAGCTTTTGGCTTTAAAATTTATGCTGGCTGTGGGGGCCAGACATTACCTGATCCTCTTTCTTAGGACAAAATTGCCTCTTCTACAATGCTGGAACATATTTAAACACGCACAGCAACTTTCTAAAGAGCACTGATTGAATATGTGCTTTCTGGCATATGGCTGTGTCGGTCTTGACATGGTATGGAATTAGCTATGTCACGGAAACAGAATTTCCAGGAAGGATCCAGCCTCCCGGCTGCTCAGGGCGGACAAACCCCTCAGAACAGGACATAGCCTCCACATTCCCAGGGGAATAACCTGAGGACAGGGCCATGCCATCACGGCATTTTTCTCCTCCTCCACTCTCTAAACTGCTGTTCCTGTCCACATCAAGGCATCTCTTTGGAAGGGGAAACTGTGGATTTAAATGTCTCCAGGCTGACGAGAGGCCAGCACAACACCTCTCGCTTCTCACAGACATGCTGGTGTTACAAGGCTGTTGGTTAAATGCTGTCCCACTGTCTGTCACATTTGGGCTCCACCCAAATATATCAGAATCATAGAATAGTCTAGGTTGGAAGGGACCTTTAAGATCATCTAGTCCAATCAGCAACCTAACTCTGATAAAAAAAACATCACTAAACCACGTCTCTAAGGACTATGTCAAGCTGCCTTTTGAATACCTCCAGAGATGGTGCCTCACCACTTCCCTGGGCAGTCCATTCCGATGCTTAATAACGCTTTTGGTGTAAAAATTGTTCCTGATATCCAATCTGAACCTCCTCTGGTGCAGCTTGAGGCCATTTCCTCTTGTCCTGTTGCCTGTGATTTGGGAGAAGAGACCATCCCCCACCTCTCTACAACCTCCTTTTGGGCAGTTGTAGAGAGCAATTAGGCATCCCCTCAGCCTCCTCTTCTCCAGGTTGAACAACCCCAGCTCCCTCAGCCTCTCCTCATAAGACTTATTCTACTAATTGCTTTGCTTCTTCCCAGTCATAATTTAGGGATATGCAGCTCAAGTGCCCTGACTTGGTTGGCCGAGGCCAAGCGCTGTGAAAAATCCTGCAGTTGGATACCTGTAAGTGGCCTGGATCTGGGCCCTTCTCAGCATGAAAAGGGCCATACACTAACACACTGCTATCATGGTTGGCAGCTTTCAATTACCACAATTTGATTTAATTTCTCCAGTCAAATTTCCTGTGAGTGAAAGGGATGAAAACTCATCCCATCAGTAGGCTCACAAAGACCCACTAGAAGTAATTTCACGTCTACACGCTATCTTTGATTTAAAGGCAAACATGAGCCTCTTGGGTTAAAGTTGAATTAAATATTTAAGAGCAGGAGAAAACTAAGTAACCATCAGGAGTTTTGCCTCTCTTTATAGCTAAGCCACGTAGTATTAACTAATGCCGAAATGACTCATTATGAGATGATGCTTGTTGGTGTGAAAATAGAGAGAGAAAATTCCAGCATCCTGAAATATTGAAGCCTCTGGCTCATTTTATCTTAATACCTCAGTTTTCTGCATTAAATTAACTTCTCTGCTAATAACTTTGTAAACATAGATACATGTAGGCCTGGTGATACACTACAACATAATAAAAACTGAATTACGCATAGTTGCTTTTTAAAAATCTGCTTCTGCTTTTTGAAAGGATCTCCAAATTCGGAGTCTGCTTGTTTTTGTTTCACATACTAAACTTTTTACGCTACTTTCTCTAAAGTATGATTAAAATACAACCTGCTAATCAAAATGATTTTTCGCGGCGGTCTTCCAAGTGGCTCTGACATCCACCCTAAAGCCTGGCTGGCCACCTGGCAGGGTGACACGGGTCCACAGCAGGGACACATCTGACGTGGGACCTCCCCAAGTGTAATGCCAAGGCCCGTGTTAGGTAAGATGTCAGCGTGGACAGTGGGGAGGCCCCTCTGGCCCTGATAGTTCTTATCCATGCTACGGTGACATATTTGCTCTGGCAAACATAGCCACGGATCTTTTATTGCAATGGAAGTTTAAATTATGCATCAATGAACAGTTCTGAGGTACCTCAAACAAGCCAGAATTATGTTTGCTCTTGCCTAATGTCTCTATGAGAAACTCCTTTCCAGTTGCTTCCTGTACATGATGGCACAAAGCAGGTAAAAGAAGATGATCTCTAGCTGTAAGCTTGGGAACGGAAAATGAAATACTAGCCCACACCCCAAAATTAACATTTATAAGAATCTCATTAGTACTGCCGTTAATGTTTGTTAGTACTGCTCTTACATGTGTGCGTGTGTCCATGTGTCTGCAGAGCATGAAGGACTGAAGTAACAACGTGACATTTGCTGCCAGACTCCCAGAAAGATGGGAGGCATTGGAAAATACGGTTAAGAAAATTATATGGCCCTCATGCTTTAGCACAATATGCTATTAATCTGCCAGCATCAGAAATGCTGCGAAAGAAGTATTTTGAACCCCAAAGTAATCTGCCACTCACGATGACTCTGTGGCCCAACAGCACATTTCCATCAGCCCCCATCTTCTCTCAGAGCCCTGGACATCAGGAACTGGATGACACTGGGAGAGGTGGGAAGGACCTCTCAGCTCTTGTCTTCAGACACCTGCATCCAACCACCCTGACCCTCCTACTCAGGCAGCAGAGGCACATGGGTGCCTTCAGGGGTACTGAGCTCACCAATCTCCATGGAACACATGAGGGATTCAGCAGTGTGAGCCACTCTCCTTCCTCTCACCAGCTGCTGGGGCACCAGCCTTGACAGAGAAAAGTGGCTTAATGCCCGTTTGAACCACTGTGGAACTGGTCCTTTCTGGGAAGAGGAACAGAGAAGCCTTTGCCATGTGGCTTTGTCACGCCTTGGTTTTCTGGGAAAGGAACAAAAGTGTCTGTGGGGAGATCTCAGCCGGTGCCTGAAGATGGGGTGACAATAAAAGCACTGTGTGGCCTCACTTGCTCCCACTCTTCCTGCCTTCCATCATTTGCTTAATGCCATTGAGACACCTCGGTCCCCAGCAGAAATATTGAAGAAAATTATCTTTGGCCTTACAGCCCCAGTGGCCAAATTTGGAAGAGGAGAAATTCACAGGGGGAGACAGCAATCATCATTAAACCCCCAAATCTGGCAAAAGCTATAAATACTATCTTCTCTAAACCATAACTTTGATTTCTACATTTGGCACATGGCACAGTGCGATACCTGAAACATTGCAAGAAGGAAACCGGTAGCCAACAGTGACTTCTTTTGCTGTTTCTTAAGCTGTCACTGTTTCAAATACCTCTGATAAAAATGTGCATCTGCGTGGATCAAATGACAAGTAGAGGGACTGACACTTCTCCATCTTCCTCAGTTACTCTTGGAAAATAGATTTTACAACTCTGCGACCGTAGCCTCCCACAGTACCTTGATGTCCAAAGCAACTAAACATTCCCCTTCTTGGCAGTTTTTTTTAGATAACAGGAGCCCTACATGGATTTTCCCAATGGGAGAACGTCAAACAAGAACGTCACAGACACCTCTGTGTTTTTACTGGTGGAGGGAACACTTGCAGATGCAGATATACAGGAGCTATTTGAAATGATGCCCTATGAGATTAAGTGTTATACTCAAGTTTACTTAACGTGTTTTAGCAAACCAAATCCCAGCTTTATGGACCTAAAAAATGCATGGGAATGATGGTATTCATTATTTTCTCCTCCTAAGCTGGTCCATACTATATAAAGCACACATCGGGCATTTTTATTCCTATTTAAAGGTCATTAAAAGCACTTTATGTGTTGGAAAATGCTCTGAGCGCACCTATCAGATTTTCAATCAAAGCAGCTTCATGTCTAGTAGGGGCAGCAGAACTGGTCAATTTATTTCATAAAACTTTATGTACAAAGCAGCAGTATCCATGAACTTAATGGTCAGAATATAGAGTCTACAGGGGTAATTTTTATTACAATTTATAGCAAGATTACCCATACTCCACAGTTTTCAGATTTTATTGAGATTTTATGGGACTATATGGCTAGAGCAGTTAACTGCACCCCGCATAGCTATGGTTCACAGAAAATGGGAATTGGCACCAAACGCACAGTGTAACTAATCTACCAGAGAATATTAATTGCTATGATCCAATCAAAGGCAATATTTAAAATCATTTCACCAGTCAAATAATTTGCCATAAACCTGTAGAAGAATAGCTCTGTGGAGAAATACAGAGGTGCAAGTGATTGCATGGATGTAATATATGCACATACTTAAGCATCTCTGTCCCTCAGTTGTATATATATATATATCTGTATCTATAAAAGGTGGTGTATGTTTAAGCAAAGGACTTTTCTCTAAGCTATTTGACTATGAGACCTCATCTATACAAAAAACCCCAAGCTACTGAGATTTGCATCGCTGAGCATCCAATATACAAATTCTCTATCACTACAAGTAAGCAGAGAAAACAATAGGAACATATATGTATTATTAAATGAAATATTACAAAGCCACTACAAAACAGTAGCAAATTACAATTTACACACTGCAAAAGCCTAGAGATATTTCAGACACCAGAAAGTTTCAGGCAGGCTGGTCCAAGGCACAATAAAACCCAAGGCAGGAGTAAAATAAATGAGAAGTTTTATGCATGTGTTTCTGCTGGATCCAAATTTGTGGCATAACAGCAACTAGATCAAAGCTCAGCCTTGGTGAGAAGACAGAGCTGAAGGACCAGAGGCAGTCTTCGCATGGAAAAGAAGGAATTAACAGCTTCCAAAGGGCGCAGGGACTCTGGATATGAGCAAATGGATTTCCTCGTCCTCCTTATGCCACGCTTCACAGATGAAATCAGAATACACATCTACCTCATTCCCTTCCCCAAATCTGCTTGCAGTTAAAAACAACCATGGTGTTAAATCCACTGCTGATAAATCTTAGAAGAACATAGGCTTCTGTAGTGGAAAAAACCTAAGCCTGTCACTAGTGAGTCACCAGAAATACAACTTTTCCGGAGATTTGAGTCGAAGATTATTTATGGGACTCCCCATAGTCAACCCAAACTACTTTGTCTTCAAGCACCCTTCTTCTGATTTCAAATACCACAGTGTATCATGTAATATGTGTTTTTACTCTCTGTTCTGGCAAGAATTACTATTTACTCTAGTTCTTAAATATATGCACCATCTCCAGTAACACAGGTCCCACCCTGAAGGCAAACCTCTCCTCTGCCAGTTTCTCTTCCCAGACAGCCATTGCCAACCTGCTTCTCCTTTCCAAGAACCACTAATAGTTCTTCCAGACAAGTCAAGCAAACAGGAGAACAGAGATTTAGCATTGTGGGAGGCAAGAGGGTGGTGGTGGACAGGTTGGAATAGGTACAGCCACAAGGGATTTTTCTGCATAACAACAAAAAAATTCCAGCTAAAGTAGAAAATCTCTGCCTCAATGCAATTCAAATCCAAAATAACCATCTACTAAAATGAAGAAATCGCTTCACATAAAATAAAAAAGGCAACACTACTGGTTTTAATTAAAAGTCTCTTCCATAGCATAATTTATGCAAACAGACCATATAATCTGCCGTTTAAACATATAGAACGGTTCCCTACATTTCTAACTTTGTACTACAAATTGCGTTTACTTTTGTAGAATAAACTTCACAGTAGGAAGGAATAACAGGCTCTACTTAAAATACCCAAGGGCAGTGAGTAAGGTAATCTAGCAGCATTACCTGTTTTAAGTCGCACAAAAATCTGTAGCAAAAGGTACTGCATTTTTACTACTTATTAATGTATCTGCAGTAAGGACTAAGGCAGGTGTAAAGCATGAAAAGACACAGTCTCTGTATTTCTGCTGGGTCTATACACAGACACAGTGACATGAAAACAGTCCACGCCAATGTCATTAAAGTTTTTTATGTATATGAGATGAAGAAGTTCAGTTGGCAAATTTAAACTCATGATCTTCTGAATGCTGGATTTTGCAACTGTTTGCATTTTCTGAAAGTTTTACAACCAGTAAGAGTGAGAATGCAAAAACTTGAACCCCAAAATCCAGAAATATCAAAGTTTCAAAAGACCTTGGTGCACCACCATGAAAATGGAGATTGTAAAGGGCCCTTCAGTGAATGTTGTAACTCTTCTGAACTACGGAAAACAATTTTTAGGGGTATTATCTTTAGCAAAATCTGCTGCTAGAGGGACATCGTTTGGTAGTAGTACTCACGGACTTCTTCTGAAAGCAAAGCAGTGGAAGGCTAATGGGATCAGAGTTTGTATGGGAATGTGTTGCTGCCCTAGTGGGCCTTTTCACTCCTGTCTGTCTGAGCCTCAACTTGTTCCCCTTCACCCTGCCCAGATCTCTTTTCTACCCTCCTTTTCCTTCTTTCCCTTTCCTCAGTCTCAAAGCCTTTCCCAATTTTCCTCCTGAACATGTTCACACATCGAATGGATCATAGAATAGTTTGGGTTGGAAGAGACCTTAAAGATCAGCAAGTTCCAACCCCCTTGCAGTGGGCAGGACCACCTCCCACTAGAGCAGGTTGCTCAAAGCCCCATCCAGCCTGGCCTTGAACACTTCCAGGGATGGAGCATCCACAACTTTCCTGGGAAATGTCTCATAGTGAATCTTCCACCTCTCTCATAGTGAAAAACTCCCTGATATCTAATCTAAATCTCCTCTCTTTCAGTTTAAAGCCACTACTCCTCGTCCTATTGCTCCACTCCCTGTCAAAGAGTCCCTCCCTATCCCTCCTGTAGGCCCCCTTCAGGTACTAGAAGGCCATTGTAAGGTGTCTCCACCTTACAGCCTTCTCCAGGCTGAATAACCCCAGCTCTCTCAGCTTCTCTTCATAAGGGAGGTGCTCCATCCCTCTGATCATCTTCATGGCCCTCTGCTGGACTTGTTCCAACATCCACAGTCAACTCACGTCTCCTTTTCTCCCCCTTTCCTTTCCATTCTGCCCCTCTCCCTACTGCCCAGACCCTTCCAACCTTCTTGCTTTTTTCCAGCCACAATTTTTTTTGCTTTACCCTTTAAGGAGACTCATATATCTTTCAGATCTCCAAACTTGGCTTGGTTTCCACAAGTGCATATTAAGACCAAAAAAAAAAGACAACAGTCCAACCCAAACTTGAGGTTAGTGGCACACAGAGGCTCTAGAGTTTTTCACCAAAAAAAGCTGGAATAAATTTTTCAACATGGGAAATGCTAATTTTTTTCTTTTCTCTATGCTGAGTCTCAGGAAAAGTGGAATAGGCTTTCTTGAAACTTTCCTCAAAAGACAAAGAGAAAAAAGACATAGCCTGAGGCCGACATGTGGCATGGAAAATGTTAGTTTAAAGCAAACAGACAGAGCAACTGAAGACAGGGTTTTAACAGAAGTCATCAGGCAATCCTATCTATAGGTGTTGTGTCTCTAATTACACCTTTTAGCAATCCTTGACATTTCTCAATAGGGAGAAAAAAAGGTGAGGAAAGAGTTTTTAATGTATTTTAATGCTCTAGAATACCTTAATGTATAATAGTACCTAGTGGTCACCACCTACTCCACACCCAAAAAAATCTCTAAGGGCTTTGGATTGGTAGACAACAGTGGTGACCTCTAAAGAAAGTGAACTTCATCTCTTCACCATGTTGCAGGGGTTGGCACTGGACCATAGAATCACAGAATCATCCAGGCCAGGAAAGACCTCCAAAGGTTATCTAGTCTAGACCAGCAGTGACAGCAGGGTCTTCTGCCTGGCTCTTTATCCCCTCCCTGCCCCAACAGCCCTAACACATTACTACCCTTTGTCCATATGAAATAACGTAAGTAGTAGGTTGTAGGGAGCAACTTGCTCAGCTGGGCTAGTGGTGCAGGCGTAGTATGCAGAGACCTCCCCCACTCTGGGGGTCTCCCTGGGGTGCCTCCTCCCCAGCTGGTGAACTGAGAGGTTTTTATCCTGCGAGAAGCACCAATCTGACAGAAGGGTGCTTTGGTAGCATAATACCCTCGGCTCCTGTTGACCCCCTTGGGGTGTAGGATGCGGTACAAGAGGTACAGGACCTGACAGGATGCTGCTGACAGCTCATCTAGACAAGAGTTAATTCTCTGCAAACCCACCTGTTTTTCAGTGCTGCAGAAAGGGTTTGATTTAAGGGGTAACCTTGCAAGTGAAAAACAGGATACAGGAGGCAGGAGAGGGAGCAGAAACGAGCAGCACATTGGGAGGCAGAAAAGGAGATTTGAGACTCTGCTGAAGGAAGGTGTGATGGAGAACGCCAGGATGAACGATGCCACTGAGAAAGATGAACAGCAGCAGAGGTGGAGATGACACTACGAGTTAGAAATATTAGCAGATAAGGAGGTAGAGATGAAGCAGTGCTGCTGAAACTGGCACTCAAAAGAAGTCAGTGAGACGGGAAGGACTGAAAATGGAAAAATAGAAAAACACGGGGCAAACAGAAGAGGAGGTAGTGATTTCTTGTGCTGGAGGAAAAGACAGAATTCAAACAGAACATGAAAAAAGAAGTATTTGCTTAGAAAAGAAGCTGCCAAGAGGACAGTTTTGTCTGAGAGAGGAAGGTGGACCGGGAAGCATCAGGGGAAGCAGAAAGCCATCCCGAGCAAAATGTCTGGAGGCAGGACTAGAGAGATGGTGGTGGTCTGACAAGTTTTTGTGATAAAATTAAAAATGAAATGGTTCTAGTTAAACCCGGGAGGAAGAGGAAAATTTAGCATGAGTAAAATAAAACTGGGAATAGCAAGGGAAAAACCTTTCTCTGTATCCTGTTTCTTGCATTTTCCCCCTAAGCACCTGCATCTAGAAAAACGAGAGCTCTGAATTTAAGTCTAATTTAATTTTCATTCATTTTAGCATTGAAAAGATTCCCGTTCAGCAAAGTGCCTAAATTTCTTTAGAGTGAAGAGGATTTGGATACAGACTCGTGTAAAATCTAATTTTAAGTGCTTCACAACCATACCCCTGGATCATCAACATGGTCCCCTGATTTAGTCCCAAAGCGGCAACAACACAGAGATGATGGGGCAAATGCTGCTTATGGATCTATCTGTGGATGGACTCTGTTTCAGCAGGCATAGTTTTGTTTCTGGGAATGATCAATATTCATGTTAAAGCTGAAAATAGTGACTCTACGTGATTCTGAAACTGCATTTCTCCTTCAGCTGGTAAAGGATTAGTAACCAATTCCTACAGCAATGTCCTGCTGGCACCTGTGTATGTTTATTTCTTGTTTTCAGCACGAAAGCTGACCAGTGAAGTTAGTCTATGCACATATGAAATTTATTTAATCAGTCAATTTATGCAAAAACATTGCATTTTACTATTCATATTGTTTTACATTGAAGAAAGGGGAAGCTGACAAAAACCAACTCCCTAGAGTGGCCTGTTGCCCACTGTTCTTCTATTGTAGTTATTCAAATTAACCTGAACATATATATCAAAAGAATTAGTGAAAGCAAAATGAGTACAACTGATGAGGAAAAAAAAATAAAATTAAAGAATGCTTAATCCCTTCTTTTTCTTCAGCAGTACCTTAGTGAGCGCTGCAGGGCCAGTTAATGATCTCTGCCAATAACAGCGCAAAGACAATACTGTCAGAGCAGCTCAGAAGGCCTGGAGCTCGTGGGCTGAAATCCCTATGGCACATTAAATTCTGGAATTTTGTTGACGAAACTAGTGTAAAAAAGTTCTAGTTTTACAAGATCAGGAGGTGCTTCCTATAGAGGAGACTCCTACCAGAGCCAACTCGCACCTTTGAAAAGAAAACAAATGGGAAAAATTCTGGATGGGCCCAAGGTCAGGTGCAGCTCAAAGCTCCAAAACCAAAATACAGACTAAATCTTCTCTTTTTTTCCTTTTTCCCAGACAACATAGCAAAAAGTTCTGCTTTCATTCATCATTTCTTGACATACCAGCACAAAGTCCTAAAATTACGTCACTGTATAAAGTGCAATAAAACTTCTTAAACTGTCGTTTTGAGGCTTAAAAAGAAACCCAGATCAGATATGAGCTCACTTCCTATGCCCAAGTCTGTTGAGAGGACACAATCCACACTCAGGTACTGAGGGAACAGGAGGAGAACCAAAGATTTATGGACAGCAAGATGCTACTGAACACCAGAATGACCCATCACTGTAGTTTTGTACACTAATACACAGTCACCAGTATATCAAAAACAGACAGGAGAGTTGAAGAATAAAGATCTTATAGTTGTAAAGACCCGTTCATTATGCAATTAAGTACACAGGAGATGTTATAAGATGTATTACTAAATGCCCTATAGTCTCATAAGCCCTAAAGGAAGGCTATCTGTCAGTTGCCTCCCTTTCTGCCTCAAGCAATACCTCATTTCAGGGGAGAATTAGCTATATTTTATTCACTCACACGTGATGAACCTTGAAATGAGTCTCCCTCATTCCTTCCCATATGTTTCCATCTTTGTCACTAATGCCTTCTTTATAGAGCTATGCTTTTCCAAGTATCTGGGCACATCTGTTTTCTCTTTTCTTCCTCCACCCATCATGTCACCATCTCTAACGAGTTTTTGCTCCCTCGGTAACTGCTATGTTCTCATTTTTTCTTGCTCTCCACCTCCCCTTTCTGTGTTCTTTGGACACCACCCCAAGAGTGTATCTGTCCTTTTGGCATGTACTTTCTTCCTCCCTTCACACCTCCATGCGCTTCTCAGGTCCCGTGTCTGCAAATTTCATTCCCAACATATACACTCTGCGTGGCTTCCTTCCCTTCTGCTGTTTTATCTGGATGAAAAAACCTAATTCAAAATATTGCACTGCCACTCCTTGAGCTTAATGAAACCTACCTCTCTGCATCTACTACTGCTCCTTGGTCCAAAAGCCTTTCCTTCCCATGTTCCTACTGCCCAACGACTGCTTTCTCTTTGTATAGAAACATAGTCTCTCTGACATTCCTCCTCTTGCCAAATCTGTATCACCTGGTGAGTTTTTTATATTCATCTATGATGTTTTATATATTGTCACTATTTTGCTGATCTATTTCTTCCACTTCTGGGGAGGATTTATTCCTTCCAGGACAAAACTTGTCATGAGTTGTTTGAACATCTAACGCCACTGCTGACCTCTATCTTTACAAAAATATTTACTTTAAAGAACATCTGGGATAAGACTTTTAAAGTTTCCTCCTGAGCGTGTAAGTGCTGTCTCTCCAGCAAACGACCTATAAGTTTGTAAACCTAACAGTTTTACAATGTTGTTACATTTTTCTCATAAAAGAAGAGTTTTAGAGATGCCACAGATGCACAAAACTGGTTCCATCTTACCTTTTACGTGGCTTCTCCCATCCTCCAATAGTGGTACTACTATAGTGTTGTTCATATTCCCAGGTGATCTCACAGCTGTATAGACAACGGGTACCGACTGTACCACCACGGGGATACGGTGCACGTGACTCATTTTGTTGGACTGCAAGTTCATGGGGCTTGAAGGTGGTACTGGATGGATGATGTGCAAAAACTGCTGGCCTCCAACACCAGATGCAGAGGCCACAAGAGGACCTGGAGTTAATACTGACGGTACAGATGCCGCTGAGGATACTGATGTTATTACTGTGGGTGATGAAGCTGGTCGACTAGAAGAAGAAGAAGTAGAAGTAGAAGAAGGGGAGGAGGCTGATGCTGTCATGGAAACTGGTGAAGATGAAGCTGCTGTAGGGGACGACCTGGCTTTGTTTATTGACAAGTCCACTGGTTCAGTCTGTGTTTGGAAATGGTCTGTAGATAATGAATCCTCTGCGGGGTCTGCCTTCATGTTGTTTAGTAATAAGGGTACAGCTTCCATATCTGGATAGTTGTGGGCGTTTGGAGACTGTTGAGGAAGGACAAAGGGACATAGTTACATATGCAGCTAAAGATGACTTGCACACCCAATGGCTAATGCACATCACTCAACTTGGTCATTAAAACGACAGGATTTCTTTCCTTGGTTTGTGTCAGCTCATAATTTTAAAGGACAAATCTTGCTAGAAAGCACAGATATATTCAGTTTGAACAGAATATTAAACAAAAAGCTCTAATCTCATTTATCAGAAGGTGACAGGATCTACTGTACAAAATCACTGTTTGTTTGCACTACAAGAAGTCATCAGTGATTAAAATTTTAATATCTCCATAGGTAGCCACTGTTTATATTTACAGGCCATTTTTCCCCCAACATGTAACTTTAAGCTGCAGAGTTACTCTCTTGTGTCATCTTCAGCGGACATGAAGAAAAACCAGTCACTACCATTTTTCAAACACCTTTCTGCATGCTTGAAGAATGTAATATCCCCCTACCTGTCCATCTTCTCCTGGACTAGGCAGACCTTGCTGCTTCTTCCTGTCATAACCCACCTTTAAAAGAACAAGCCTCAGCACTTCTTTGCTCTTTGCGGTGATCTTTGTAGTTTTGTCCACATCACTTCCCCAGAAGGCAGTGCCTTCCACTGAACACAGCCCTTCAGTTCAACATTTGACTTTCTGCATTATGAACAGTACCTCACAATGACCTCACAGGCCAGTAGAGAGCCTCACATTCCTAGGGCTGTTCCTGCTGCAGGCAGCAATGGTTAGAGCAATTCATTGATCCAGTGCAGTGGGTAGGACTTGCGAGGCAATTCTCCCCCTCTACTTGGCACTAGTGAGGCCCCACATTGAGTACTGTGTACAGTTCTGGGTGCCTTACCACAAAAAAAGACATTGAGGTTCTTGAGCAGGTCCAGAAAAGGGAAACAAAGCTGGTGAAGGGTCTGGAAAGTAAGCCTTATGAAGAGAGGCTGAGGGAACCGTGGTTGTTCAGCCTGGAGAAGAGGAAGGGAGACCTTATCGCTCTCTACAACTACCTGAAAGGAGGTTGTAAAGAGACAAGGGTCAGTCTCTTCTCCCAGGTCACAGTCGATAGGACAAGAGGAAATGGCCTCAAGTTGTGGCAGGGGAGGTTCAGATTGGAACATAGGAAAAATTTTTACACTGAAAGGGTTAAGCATTGGAATGGGCTGCCCAGGGAAGAGGTTGAGGTACTATACCTGGAGGTATTCAAAAAAAGGGTTGACATAGTTCTCAGTGACATGGTTTAGTGATGGGTGATTGTTTTTTATCACAGTTAGGTTGCTGGTTGGACTAGATGATCTTAAAGGTCCCTTCCAACCTAGACAGTTCTATGATTCTATGATTAGTCCAATTAGATGGCCTTCCCCGCTATTATAATTTAATTTTTTTCAATCTTTCATACTAATTAAGAACAATTGTCTTGACTTTGCAAAAAAAATTTTGTGGTTTAGATCAACTCTTTCAAAGCTGGTTGGTCTACATTTATTCTAGACTGGTGCTATCTGCTGTTTTTATAGTTTCATTCCCTATTTCCATCATCAAAGAGGTTAATAGAATTTTTGAATAATGCTAGACCAAAGATAGATCCCTGAAGAAGCTCATTTGATATATCTTTCCTTTTTGACAGTACATCGTTAATAGCTACTCTTTAAAAATGTTTTTTCAAGTAATTTTCAATAGGCAGAGCAATCGATAACCTGGTAGTAAGACAAAGCACAGCTCTCAGCTCCCCAGCTAAGTACCTCCATGGCTCTGCACTGCAGCAGAGCTTCTCTACAGGTCCACACACACTCTGTTATGTGCTGTAGTATGGAAAACCAACCTCAATTAAAAAAACCCAAAACATTTGACAAGCTACTTCAAACCTCACTTTGACCCAAAGCAATTATTCCATACACAGATCTAACAAGCAAATTTTTTATGGTACCTAAGCAGCTCTAAATGCATTCTCTTGATCCCTAAATTAAAGTATTTACTAAGTATCTATAAAATATTAAACCAGAAATATTTAAGTCACAAATACTACATTTCGTGGACTTTAAATAAGCTAACAATCAAGCAAGCTTTGAATTCACTTTGGCATTTTTATAATAATCTATGTTAAATATTTTCCTGGAGAACCCTCCTGGTTTTGAGTCAGAGCCAAATTTCATCACAGAAGGGAGTTCTATTGCACAAGGAAAATAGAAACACTAATATTAAAAACTGTAATAAAAACAGCCTTAGTGGATATTATCCCTGGCATGCTGAAAGATGAGATGTCCTAGTAGATCCCATCTATTCAGCTGATTTAGACTGGTTCTTGGATCTGAAATTTCCCTCGTTTGAAAGCCAGAACATCTCTGGAACAGTGAGTCTCTTCCTCTATTCATACACAAATCAACTTAAAACAAAAGGGACCCCAATTCATCCTGCCTCTGGACCCTGCTGTTCCGCTGTAATACAAATAACAAAAGCCAAAAAAAATCCCTTTATAAAGACAATGGGAAGTTCTTCTGCTAAAACAGAACAGGGAGTGAAGAACAGGTCACTTTTCAAAGTGCATGACCAGCTACGAGTGACAGTTATGAAATTTCTTCCTCAAAAAGGCAAAACCGCCTGCAATTGCTCAGTGATGATTCCCAGTAACTTCCTCCGAAACACCTTACCCAGGCTACAGCCAGTGATGAGATTCCGCATTAGGCACACCATATGTGCCACGATAAAGACAAAACCATAAACATACATAGCACAAGGAGTTAATCTGTCAAATCTTTGACAAGTCTTGTATGGGTAAACAGACTGGTTCAGCTAAACAGACTGGTGGTAAAGTGATAGCAAGGAGGAGAGGGACATCCTGCACAGGCTATAGAAGATGATGCCTTTGGCCTTGTTATCTTCAACATTTGAGAAAAGGGGGATAAATGGGATCAACTCACGTACAAGGGAGATGAGGGATCCCCTTGTGCACTTGGGGTCACCTAGAAGCAATACGAATTGCCAGCTCCATCCACAGGGGCAGATCAATGTGCCACAGAGGAAACCCTACCCTACACATTGAGGCACTTCCAGGCTTTCTCTGGGAGCCAGATGCAGGTTTCGGGTTGACCCAATGCTGCCTGCCTCAGCAACACAACTTGTTTCCCTGTGAGTTGAAGGATGGAGCACCTCACTGCTGCTGTCCTCCGCTGATCTTCAGAGCAACCTGAAGTACTCTAAGGACACTGGGCACTAGGCGTACACACAAGTATGCACTTCAGACTGTTCCCAGGAGTCTTCTGACTTCTGAGGTTCTTCCAAGAGTGTACACAAGGGATCCACACAGATCCCAAAAGCAGCCCAGCACCAAACTGCGTGCAGTCTGCCCCAAAGTCCCACCTGCCTTTGCAGCAAGCAGCATCAGGTCGCTTACAGGAAGAGGAAAGACCCCAGACCCTCACGTATCTGCTGTCACACAAAGTACTTGTTCCACGGACAGTCAATTGTCTTTGAGACAAAGCACAGGTCACAACTTACAGATTTTTCTACATTGTATAAAGAACAGACCTTTGTTTTATTATAGTAATTACAGGCAGTCTTTTGGGAATTAAAAAGAAAAAAAAGGAAAAAAAGTACCATGTAACTGCAGTCTATCACACAATTCACTTTCTCTTTTAATAGCTCTTCTGCATTTATTTTTGTACTGTATGCTCCTTATACCACATCTTTCGGTAAGTGCCTTCTTGTACAGAGATGCTGGAGGAGACATGCAGTCTCTATGTACTATGGCAACACAGTTGGTATTATTATTTCAGTCCTCAGCAGTGAACTTGAAACCTTTATAATCCCTTCATTAATTTCTTTAAAGAGCATGAAAACTGGTATGCCCTTCAATGACCTCCTTTCCCTGCCAAAACTCTAAGACTATGAATGCCCTTTCTTTGGTAAAATCAGGCTGTGACTGATGTCAGTCAACATTACAAAAGACAGCAGGATCCTTATCAAAACAGGTTTGTACTTCATATAAAAATTGTAAACAAGTGTTGCACTTTGTTCTGGTGTGGTGAACAAAGAGATCTACCCCAAAAACTCACGCTCCTTTACAGTGACCTAAAAGTGGTATAGATGTTTCTGCAAGATCTCAGATTTTATCTAAGCTGCCACAGATCTGTTCCAACTGTATTTGAATCAAAAATTTGAACATTAAATTATTATTATTTTCTGAAAATGGACAGTATAAGCAAATCTTTCCCAATGACGATGATTATTACAGAATTAGAAATTACATGATGAAGACTTGCCAAAAGAGACATCTGAATTCTCAGTACACTATTTCTTAGCATCTCCCCAGAATGCTATTAACCAAAAATCAACTGTTTATTTCCTTAGACTGTGCTGCCCTTAGTTTTATTTAACAGAACCACATCTTTTCTAATTGAGAAGATCACAATGCTATGGCCGGACTATACAGAGGTACAGCTTCAGCCATTCTGTCAGCTCATAAAGTCAATTGGATCGAAGAAAAAAAAAAAAGGTAGCATGTCTTTTCTCCTTTGTCTCTGGCCCAGCATTTCCATCTTAGAATCACAGAATGGTTAGAGTTGGAAGAGACCTCAAAGATCATCAAGTTCCAACCATCCTGCCATGGGCAGGGACACCTCCCACTAGAGCAGGTTGCTCAAAGCCCCATCCAGCCTGGCCTTGAACACTTCCAGGGATGGGGCATCCACAGCTTCCCTGGGCAACCTGTTCCAGTGCCTCACCATCCTCACAGGAAAGAATTTCTTCCTAGTGTCTAATATCTTCATCTAATATCTACTATCTTGATCTGGTGAACCAGGCTTCTTGTGGTGGTGTGGGCTCAGCTGATTGCTGGGTTGGGCGTCTGAAATAGGTTTTCACCATTGGGCTCCCAAAAGTGTCTGCGTTGGTTTGGCAAATTTCATTTTGCTTTTAGGGGTCTAAGCTCTGTTGTTGGGAGTTTGGCAGCTTCCAGAGTGTTTGGTGGGTTAGAAAGGGTTCAGCCTGAGGTCCCTGTAACCCTGTGGGCTGCCTTGGATACCAGCCCAGACCACGGAAATTACAACATGAAGGGGTACAGCTCCACATGGCTTCCCCTCATCTCACCACTCCTGCCTGCTGCTACAAAGGAGAGGGAGAACATCAGCCCTCGGGACTCAGAGGCAAATCTCAGCAATGCCTCTTGCTGCAACACTGCCATCACATCCTTCATGCTGTTCACCATTCACTCAAATCCAGGCTGGAACAGAACTGGAAGGCAGGTTAAAAGGGCTCCCTGCTAGAAAAGGCTTTTTTAGTAAAGCCGCAGCCTCTACTAGTCAGTGTTCTTGGCTCATGATTTTTGCGCCTGCCCTTTAAAGCTGTACACCAGTATTCGCTGCAGTGCTCTGTCTCATTAGCTTGCCATTAATAAACACCACCAGGAACGTAACACGTGATTTCTCTATTCACAAAGCTTTTTTTAGCTGTGTAAAAAAGCATTCCTTGCTGCCCGTTTCCCCAACCATTACAGAAAAACAACCAGCCACAAGGCCCTGAGCAAAGCACGGTGAGCTTATGGCTGATCTTATTTGCTGGATGGCCATCCTTTCCTGCACGGTTCTACTTTATCTTCTATCCAGCCCCCTGAACTCCAACTCCTCTTAACTTACTTTGGGGTACATTTTGCAACAGCCCCTTTCCACTCTCTTATTCTGCTCATGGTGATCTTCCCTTTGTACCAGCATCGCCTCCTATCCAGGACCAGTTTCCGCACAGCTGAGGTTAAAAACAGTGAAAAAGCAAAGATCACTTTGTTTTCAGCAACTCGTCCTGATGCCTTGCAGTTCATCAACGTCACAGGCTACTGAGCTTCAGCGAGTCTTTATGCCTTTCTGGAGTTTTATTGCTCCTGCACAAGAGAGTTTACAAACCTCCAACAATCAGTTGTCAGCTTTTAAAGTGTTCTTCCTTTCTGGCAGCAATCTCCCAAGGTCAAACAATTTGTAAGAAAGCATACCAAAAAAGCTGTCCTTGATGACGGAAACCAAACAGGCTAAATTTAGCATTTATAAAATAAGCTGGGTTTGAGGACAGGAAGTTAAAAAATAAATTGCTAAATGCTTAACTCTTCAGTCAAATCACACAGACCCCCTTCTTGGTTGCCATCTTGCTGCCCTACCTCATTCTGCTCTGGCAGGCGAAATTGCAGGCACGATGATTTTGTTCTGTCAAAGTTAAAGGAGAGTGAGATGAGAAAAATCATACCCCCAAGTTTAACCATGTTGTTTGCCCCTGCCATGACCAAAACGCTGAGGCTCGGCAGCGCACGCATGCTGTCTTCAAAGCAGGCAGTGCAGAACCACGTCCAGCTGGAGCAGCTCTGATCATCATGCTTGAAGGACGAAATCTAAATAACCAGGAATATCCTCCAGGTTACAGATTTTTCTAAGACTTCAGAGTAAAAGAAACATATGCTAGGCTTGAAATGCCAAAAAGCACTTGCTCTGGCAGAAGTAATTTTCCTTCTGCGTTGCACATGGATGTGCTTACAACTCTAATGCCATTAGATGGGCGCACTGGTGGATTGGATTTAGGATAAAGTGTGTTCATCTTTGGTACCCAATTTGTTTTCTATAATGAAAATTGAATATTTTCCTGATCTGCCATGTAGATAAGGGGAGAAAGCTCATCCCTTCAAAATTGCCATTCTGCAGGTGCTTGCCATGAAGCACCTCTGTCAGTATTGGGTTTTGTCCCATCACGTCTCGATGAGGCACTTGCAGGGTATGAAAGGCTGGCACAGGGCTAGCTCGGGTAAGTAGCAGCCTGGGCACTTCAAAGAGCCCTCTAAGTTATGGCCCAAGCACCCAGTCCTTTACTCAGAGTCTTTTTTGGTTTATCTTGCTAATCTAGAAGTGAACTCTCTTTAAAATCAAGGGAAGTGATGTTTTTAAAAACACCTTCCCGTCATAAGAAATTACATTCACAACACTCCCACGCTTCTACCCAAAAATGGCCACTTCAAACAAAGCGAACAAAATACTCCAAGAAAAGGGAGAAGTAATACTAACAGAAAAAAAAAGAAAAAAAGAAAAAAGCCACAAAGGAACTAAACAACCTCTTGCTGAAATGCTCTGTTATCTCCCCCAAAAAGAAGTGACATTGGAGACTCAACTATGCTCACTTTGAGATGCAGCTGTCATTATCAATCTGTACATGAGGAGAACACCAGTACAGCAGTAACAGACAGCTATATAAAATCAGACGGGTAAACATGTAGATAGCTGAGAACTAAAACTGAGCAAAATACTTGGTTTTTATACTAAGCAAAATTCGTATCTCAATGCAAAACCACCAAGAGAAGAGGTGTTTGTGCCTTTTTGCCGGGGGCTGCTGCTGCAGGCTTTCCCAGGCTGACACAACTGCTCAGCTCAGAGGCATTGGACAAGTGCAGGAGGTCACACTGAAGAAGAAAACAAAATGCAAAGCAGCTGGATCTTTCTCACTTTTTTCTGGAAGCATAAATTAAAAAGTGCCTTACTATCGGTTTTCAAGAAGTGCTTGGTCAGGGTCAAGGTTAAATTTGTGTTCCAAGGAAAAAGAGAGATCCTCAAGAGATGACATTCCCAAGTAAGGTTAAGTAAGACTCTCTTACAACAATTCCCATTGAAGCTTTTCTACAAAGCACCAGTTGGCACCGAGAAAGACAGAGGGTAGAGTCCAAGAATTATTAAAATAAAGAAGACATTCAGTGAAAATGCATTTAAACAAATCCGGAATTGATTCAACAGGAGAGATGGAGAGATACCCACTTTAAAGTGCTCGTGATTCACTTAATGTATCATTATCTCTACATAACACTTGGATGTTTGATTTCAAAGCGGATGCTTCCAACCCTTAAGGCCTAAAAATAAAATTTCTATTCTCTTTGCGAGTCTGAAGAGGCAAAAGAAACTCAGCACATGCTATGAGGCGCAGGTGGCCTTTGTTAGCAGAGTGGTGCTAAATGTGTAGAATCTACAGAAGATGTCCCAAAAGAGAAGAGCTGCGGAGACCAAAATCAAACCAACCATTCAAAGCAAAATTCAGGCTCCAAGGCTGTAAAAATTACCTTTTAACTTTTCCTGAACAATCACACTACGGTGTTATCCTACAAGTACTTCAACAATAAAAAAGTACCACGTGCTGCAACCTTTAGTAACAGCACAAACCAGGACAGGGGAAATGTGCTTCAAAATGAATGGAGATCCCTACGCAAACAGCATTAATTTTTAAACATGTTTAACAATGAAAGCAAATGATGTCTAATGTGAAATGACTTATTTTAAAATATTACATTGGCAAAGACAGAGTAAGCATTACGGCTACCTGGCATTTAACTCTCCTGTCCCAAAACTGACAGGTTTACCAAAAGGTTTCACCAATGGCACAGAAGGTGAACAAGTGATTATAGACTTCTACAGTCCAATAAACTAATCAGCCCCGGCACTGGGCTTGGCACATTAAGTATAAAAAATTATCCATTTCTTGAGCACAAACCCAAATTCTCAGTATTTCGAACTCTAAGTGGGCCTGGCATGATTTATTTATTTTTTTTTAAAGCAACAGAACCCACTCCCTCGATCCCTACATCACTAGCACGTTCAGAAAAGTAGCTGTTCAGCATAGATATGTTATTAGAATGCTCTATCAAAGGAAGAATCTGCTGAAAGAAACTAATCTACGCCCATCACTATGACACATTGAACTCTTCAAGAGTTCAATGAGTCTAACCAAGGTGTGGAGCGACAGTTTTGTCAGATGTTGCTTGCAATATTACTTGCTTAAGCTTATAAAGAATACTGGCAACATATTTGTATTCCTTCTACTAATCCATTTGAGATTTGAGAATAGTTTCTGAACAAAGGGTAGATCCTTAAATAATTGTCAAGGGGGATAAAATATGAGGAAAAATACCTTACTGCACCCAACTGAGAATTATTCTTAAGATTTAAAAAAAATGTTAGCTTATAAAATCCCACACAACAAGAACTTCACACATCCACTCAGCAGCTCTCCACTTAAGTTTTTCCCTCATGTTTTAGGGATAATTCTTCTTTTTCATTTCACTTAGTTCTTTATTTTCTCTAGTACTATTTTAAAGCAGAATCTTCCCATTTAGTTGATCCAAAAACTTGAGTTAATAAACTTGAAACTGATGTTTACATTAGAAAATAATAAGAAAAAATGTACTAGACAGACATTAGGAATTTTTAATGAATTTGGTTTTGTCACTCCAGATTATTTATTTAGGCTGATATGGAATACATCGGGAACTTTCCACAAGTACCTACCAAGCATGTTTCCTGATCGAGAGGTCCAATAAATTAACAAGTCTTAGTGAAAGTCACTTTTGAAAAAAGTACTCAGCAGCTTTTATATTTCTAGGTGAAAATATACAAATTACTTCCTAAGATTTATTTTGATCTAACAGGAAAGCATTCAATGTTTTCATACAAACCGATTTGCACTCAAAACCAATAAAAGCCTGAAGAATAATTTGCAGCCAACAATAGGCTGAAGATCCACAAGCTAAAATTTTGACACAGAGATTTGGAAAATATTTTCCTACTCTGTACATCACCACATGATGTATTAGCATAAATGTATCAGCAAAAAAGGATTATGACAATCAATGCACAAAGCTATTATTTATACCTTTTAACCACCTGCAGGCTATTGCTCAGTTCCAGGCAAAGCTCAGCCATGTTCCCACCAGCCTTGAACCTCAGCACTCCCAAACTGGTCTTGCACTTCCAAGTCATTCCTCCTTGGGCAAGCAGTGCCAGATACTGCAAGAGGACTCTTTGCAACCTGGTAGATACAGCTAACATGAAAAAGGCATAAAAGACTGGGCAAATAATTCTTTTCAATTATTCCTCATTACTCAGTCTCACTCGTATGTCCTCTGAAGCATGAAGACACCCATGAACTACTTCGACAATTCTACAGCTACCTGATAAAGACATCAGGAGTGGTGGTGGAGGTATCACGCCTGAAACTCACATCGAACACGTTAGCCTTACAACGCCACTGGGTTTCTCTCCATCTCTCTCTGCTTTTCTGTCTTCATCTTAACTTCCGCCAGAAGGATTCATTTTCCCAAATGAATCTGCTTCTGTTTACTGTCCTTTCAAGCTGAAGTTTAAGTTCACTGTGTTCTTCTGACCTCTGAATTGAGATTGCATTTCAATTTCGACACACTTTTGTCTACTAAAATAAATACATTGAGTAGAACAAACTATAATTAGGTCTGACTGAAATTAAGCCTTTCTGTGGTTTAGGGGAAAAAAAGAATCCTGCTTACTTCAGAGAGAAAAAGTTTAAGAAAGTTTTTAATAAGTTTCTGTTCCTCAAACAGACTTCCAGCACCACCTACCCCAGAACTTACTACTGGTCCTAGTAAAACAAACATGCCGGGTACCATTCACTGGCACTGAGGGTCCATGATCTGAATTTGTATTGCCTAAACCTCTCATCCTCTGAGTGGGGGCAGCTCTACCCCCAAGGCATTACACTGGGTGCAATGAGCTCACCTCTTAACCCCCTGAACTTCTGCCACTTCCCACTGCCGCCCTTCCTCTGGGACTGGGCAGCACCGAGGAAGACATCGGCTGACCTCAAAGAAGGAAAAAGAGCCAAATTTGGGATGAGAAGAATAACACAGGCTGGAAAAAATGCCCTACAGAGGCAGACAAAACGCAGAGATTTGGTCTTGTGCTTTCTGAGAGGAAACTGATAGCAAGTTCTTGCTGGGAGGGCTGGGACACCATCAGCAAAGAGACCTGGGCTTCAAGCGGTCACTCAAGGTGAGTCTGCAAATTAAGGAAATCAGGCATTCAAAATCCTAAGCAAGCCATTAGGTCACCTAACGTCAGATGCAACTGGGAGGACTACGAGATGAAGATGAGGGTGGGAAGAAAATGGTGCCCATATCCCTGGGTTGGGGGTTTGGTTGGGAAGGCCACGGGGCTCGGCTGCATGTGAGGAAGAGTGTCCCACCCTAGAAGAGAGGAGATGGGTCAAGCTTGGAGTGAGCAGACAAAAAGGGTTTGGGCCAAGCAAAGCAAAACACCCTGCCAGTGCCTGGCACCGGATCCAAAGCTGCTGCGATTCACCATTCCTCTGCTGTCAGCAGATATCCCTGAAACCCGCTGGTGAAACATCCCGTCCCTCTGCAACACCCGTCCACAAAAAACGAAGGACAGACGTGCCTATGGCAGCAATTGCCCGCTACAGGGTGTGATCAAAGCCAGTGCAGACAGCCCTCCTCCTTCTCTTACTCCTCCTCCTCCCGCTGCCCCAGGGCAGATTGCTTCATCATTCAGGCCTACTAATGTTCTTTTCACACAGACTCTTGGGAAGGGAGGGTTGGGGTGGCTATTTTCGACTTTTTGCCCAAAAAGTGAATGTGTTCTTATACAAACAATGAATATGTATATTTGGAAAATTTGCTTTTAAAGCCTCTGGAATGGATTTTGATTCAACTCACTGACCCGCTATGTCACAGCACTTACTGTTGCAGAAGAAAAGACCAAGAATAAAAACCTAACCCTCTCTGTGCACCTTTTCTGAGGCTTTATAGATATTACAAACATTACAGTTAAAGGCTAAATAAGATAGGATACGGATTACAAGATGGGCAACCTATTGACACTACACATGGAAGAGGAGACAAACACTCCAGTACAGACCATTTAACGCAACGCCCTGGAGCTGACTGTGAAGACTTCCTTGTTTCAGTTCTTATCCTATGGCAATAATAACCACTTACTGATAATTGCAAACTGATTAGTCTTCAGAAATCTCTTTTAGATGGGGATAATACAGGCTACTTCTACTTTACAGAAGGGAAAATGCAGGAGGAGAATCTCAAGATTTTTTTCTTACAATATCAGAGTTCAGAGTTATGACATTAGAACTAAAACCCAATAAAAAAACCCCAAAACAAGCCAAAAACAAAAGTACATGCATTCTAACCACAAAGCCTTATTTATAGTATTCTTCTGATTTTAAGGTACCAAATATAAACAGCACAAAACAAAACCTGCAGTTATTCCCAATAATTTTCATTCTTAAAGCAAAGCCTGCAGTGTGTATCTGTAACAACTCTTATTATTCAAAACTATTGCTTTTGAAAACTGAGACAACTGTACACACTCATATTCCTATTTCTTTATACTTTTCATTTTAACAACAATATGTACCTCAGCAACTGAACTACAATGAAATCAAACATATTATTTTTTAATAGCTAACAATATCATGGTGATTTACTCGTTTTTCTCAGAGCAGAGCAACACAAAAATAATATGATCGTCATGTTATTGGTCATGGATGACATCACTCTAAGTTTGTTCCAGAGGACTAATTGTTTTTAAACAGAGGAAACATAAGTTTTCAAAGATGTTTGTAACAGCAGCTTAGTAACTTCATTTCCTAAGCTTATATCACCTTCAGAATATATGACAGTCCCTAAAATTAAATTCTGTTAGAGACAAAATTGCTGGTTTTTGACAAGTCATACATATTAAATACCAGATTAGACACCTGACGCAAAATCGTAGGTGAAACAATTCTTTTGACTCCCCTTAAGAGACACATATTTAATTTAATGGAAGCTTCTTATATGCTCCCCATGGTGACAGGAGGAACAAGGCGCAACTATTTCTCCCACTTGTCCAGTGAGAAATTGGAAGAAAGGAAAAAGGAGAAAAGAATCCTTTTGGTTTGGATCACTAATTCTTTTTCAGTAGACTGAAGTTTTATTTTATTTTTGATAGCTTCAACTATTTACAACTCTAGAATTTTCAGGGGCCTGGAGGGAGAGGGGAAAGATTAAGAAAAAGGAAAAAGTGGTAAATATGAAAATGAACCATCATTACAGATGCACATTGACCCACTTATTATTTAGGCAAAGATTGCACATCAGTTATTTTCTGATCTTTCTGTTATTTCTTTACTGATTATAACAAGCTAGCAAATTTGAAATCAATTCCCAAAAGTTTGTGGTTGACCTAAAAACCCTTTCCCTACTTCTTCCCCACTGCTTTCCTTTGTTAACAAAACAACATTTTGTACAAAGTTTACCCTTGGCTCTTCTACTAAGCCAAACCATATGGGCAGTGACATTAGGGTAAGCACTGTCACACATACAGCCGTGTCAGATGCAACAGGACATGACACCTGGTACTGGCTATAGAGCTGAAGTTTTGCCACATCATTGAAATCAATCTCCATATTTGAGTTGAAATTATTGTTGTGGTCAAAGAAAGTAGGTCCTTAACTGTGTGTCCACTGACCCTGAGAATTTACTATAGCAGCCTTCCAGTATCTGAAGGGAGCCTACAGGAGAGCTGGAGAGGGACTCTTTGTCAGGGAGTGGAGTGATAGGACAAGGGGTAACAACTTTATATTGGAAGAGGGAGATTTAGATTAGATATTAGGAAGAAATTCTTTCCTGTGAGGGTGGTGAGGCACTGGAACAGGTTGCCCATAGAAGTTGTGGATGCCCCATCCCTGGAAGTGTTCAAGGCCAGGCTGGATGGGGTTTTGAGTAACCTGCTCTACTGGGAGGTGTCCTTGCCCATGGTAGGGGGGTTGGAACTCGATGATCTTTAATGTTCCTTTCAACTCTAACCATTCTATGAGTCTATGTTTAGATGCATACACAGACAGATGGATTTGCCTTAATCAACAGCCAAAGTTTATGTGAAGGAATTCAAAGCTACTGAGCATTCTCAAATGCTCCTCCTTACTGTTCAAGGAGCACCATGGTTTAAGGTGCAAGGGTTGATCCCTGCATGGTCTACACTGGCCGTGGCAAAGAGCTTGTTTGTATTTCCCAAGCAACAAACTTCACAGTAACCACTGCACCAGCAAAGAACAACAGGTCTACCACTTTCATTCCCAGCAGTGACTGGCCAGTTTTCCAAAGAAGGGTTGAAACAGCTGGTATGGAAAATTCTTATGCTGAGAAAGGCTTCTTACACCCTCATTAACTACAGACTAAAAAGATTTAAGCACATTTGATTAACACTCTAAGAAATCATACTGAACAGAAACACAACTCAGCCAAGGAAGGTGTAGTTGGGAGACCTGAATCCACCCTCAACATTTGTTTCGAGCTTGATGGGAAAATAATGACCATTCCTCAATGAGAAGACACTGAGGAAGGAGTCTTGAGTTCTGGTCCTGTGTTACTTTAGATGATCACCAGACGAGATCAATGAAAGGTATTCTGGAAGCAACATGGGAGATGGTGTGAGTCTACCTTCCTCTAGCACAGCTGTCAGCAACCTCTGGTCTGTGTGCCAAAGGTGGCATGTGGGTAGAGTGCAAATGGCACACAGCAGGAAGTAGATGCTAAAATCACCTCTCTTACACAGAATTAAGATATCATTAATTACCTGTCTGGTACTACATGTCCAGTTAAGAGAAAAATCCTGTTGAGAACAACACTCTTGAAAACTTGCCTCGCAAATAAGCTATGATCAAAATGTTCTCTCGTTCTCTCTCTCTCTTTCTCTCGTGTCCTGTAAATCTTAAAAACCTGTAAAGTAGATCAGTTTGAAAAGGATGCATCAGAAGGATCCCATCTCAGACCAGCCTCATGACTGCACTTCGTAAACCATAAAAAGCCTCATAAATAGAACTCTTCTTAAAAGTGCAGGAGATGGATTTGAATCGCTTCAGGCGCTGGTGCAAACTGAACCCAGGTCTTTCACATCATTAGTGGTTAAGTGATCCAAGCCTCTAGGTATAAAAGGGCAGGAACATTACCTGCTATTTCTATGTTTTGAAACACAAGGTTTCAGGATATCTAAAGTGGTGTCTTGAGTCAGACCAGCAAAAGTTTTAACATCTCAAGCACCAGGTCAGATATCTTCCACAGGAAATACGTAGCTCACCTCTCCTCCTAGTGCTGATCAGATGTACACATCACTGAGCTACTCCACCCTTTAAAAGGACCACATGCACAACAACAAGAAGATTTTAGATCCTAAGAAATACAATATATTATTCTTTCTTAAAAAAAAATAATAATTATTACATTCCTTTACATTTTTGTGGTCAAACAGAAGATTTAAGGATTTCAGTTTTGAGTTCTGGCACCAAAATCCCTACTGAGGTTCCGCACTTCAGGAACAGGTCAGGCTGAATTCCCTTTCTTTTGCTTTGTAGAGAATAAGGAGAAAAGGAAAGTCAGATTCACACTTGCATCTGCATTTGTGTCCAAGCAACTAGCTGACATTGCCATCATTTAACACAACAACAGTGCTGTGAAAAGACTGTTTACAATCCCATTACAAGATTTTAATAGAATGACTCACAGTTAATATAAACTCAGGTGGTCTTCACAGACAGATGAAGTACTTCATCATCTTACATGGTAACAAGAACTTTGATATACAAGGGCCTAGTCCACAAGTACACTAAGCATTGCTGAGGAATCTGTTTAACTTCAAACCAAATAACTCTAATAACTAATTGGTTACGCAAATTCAACTACTAACCTACCTAGTGCCTGCATAGGATATAATTGATAGCTTTATTGCTTTATTATCCTGGAATGTAACGGTAAGGTTTATCACCATTTCCCCACCCCTCCTTTTCCCCTCATAAAAACTGAGAAGTTCTTATACGAAGGAAAAATAACAGTTATATTTTCCTGTCTGTCACAGATATTGCGATTTTATTAAATTTAAAGTAAGTTAACAATCATACTGAAAGGACATCACCTGGACTTAACAAAGCCAGCTGTATTAGCCTAACGACTAAGTGCAGCAGCTGTGCCATGCGGAAGAATACAATAAGGTCAGTATTGATACACCTGCAGATTAAAGGAAGCAGATTTTGCTTGCCAAATTCTAATATTGATTTGTACGTGAACGTATCATCCTCTAAAATTTGCTTATTTTGGCTTATGATGTATTATGTCTTTACCATAATATTAGACAGAGGATCATCCCAGACACTGGTCCCTCCTGCAGGACGCAGGTACTGCTTAGAGTGAATAGGGCTGCTGTGGAACCAACTCCCAATTCCTCTTCTAAGGGAACACCTTTCCTAACTCCCAAGAAAGCCCGCTTACCAGTTGATCCACTCTGATTATTAAAATTATACCCCAACAAGGCTGAGAGTTAAAATAGTAGAGTCGGCTGGCTGCCAAAAAAATGACTGAATGTGAGAATCTATGGAGGGAAATCTCAGGTTATTCATTCATAGTCAGCATCTCAAAAGAGAAAGAACATTTGTTTAGGCCCACATTTGCAGACTTAAACCTGCTTCAGTCATCAAATACTGTTCCAAAATGCTGGCCTTGATGTACGTAAATGTGAAAGATTAAGGAACCTTAATAAGACAAGACTATCGAACTTTTTACAGTATTACATAAGATATAAATCTAGGAAAATAGGAGAAATTTGGCAAGCAAAACATAATTCATGCTTTGCCTTCATCCTACCCGTCTCCAAAGACTTGTATATAGAGAACAGTATTAATGCATATAATATAGTTGATCTCAGAAATATTGATTACACACCAAAATCATGACATTTCAAATCGCATCTTCCTTACATCCTGCAGTAACAGAATACTATCACTGAGGGTTATGTTTATCATTGTGAGGCTAAGCCAGTTATCTCCGGAAAATTAGTTTACTCTGTAACTCTTTCAAGATACAAGAAATCTGTCTTATGACAATAATGCAGCACTTGCAATATCAATTGTGTACAACAAAGATGACAAATACTGTAACTGGTCGTTCTTGGAAAGGTATCATCAAGTTCATATTGTGTTCAATAAGTCTCTCCTGCTTGGAAGGTTGTGAATGATCCCACACATTTATTCCATTATCCCCCTTCGAGATTAGCTCTGTCCAGTTAAAGAACCCGGTCCAGCTATTCTCAAACAGGCTGTTAGATCTTCCTGGGGAGCAGACGCCTTTGAGTCTCGCCTTCAATTTTTCAGACCTGGCAGAAAGGCCAAATCCTTGGTATATTAATAGAAAGAAGTATGCCACTCATTTTTCTTCCACATACGCTTTTGGTGATGACACAGCTGTAAAAGTCTAAGAAGAAGAAGAAAAAAATCCCCAAATTCATACAAAACAGAGAAACTTGAATAGATTAAATTCTTCAGTTCATCTAAGTTATTACTAGAGGATCTAAAAAAGAAAATTAGGAAGAGCAAACCCTCTGCTTCAAATTCCCAGAGTCTTGTATTTCTCCTGTACACCTGTGTACGCATATAAAGAGGGAGAACATCGCTGGGTGAGATAACCTCAAAACCACAGCTAGCACTGAACTTTCTGTCCTCAAACAAGAGGACATTAGGCAGTAAAAATTCTCCCAAACTAGAACAAAATGGCTTAAAACCCAGACGATATAATCTGTTTAAAATATCATAACATGGTATTTCTGGTATTTTGCTGCTATTGATGAATTAATCTGGAGAAAATGGTTTCCTTAAGAGATAAGTAGCTTATGAAATATGAAAGGCACTTCTTTACCAAATATTATTCTACTTATGGTACTCATGGGTCAGCACGCCTCTTGAAATCTCGCTGTGAGTCTTGAAAGCTGGTTTTCAGTTCACTTTGAGTTAACTTAACCACCAAACAAACTTGATAAAACACTACAGCTGAAGCAAATGAACCAATATACGTTACAGAGAATAAAATCCAGAACATTTACTGATGAAGAAAGGAGCGTAACTGTCAAAATATTTTTATGACGACAATATAACAACAAAATGTGCATTAGACTTAAGTAGCCTCTATGAATATTTGAAGGGAGTCTGCTTTGAATATTGTAAAAAATACAGTATTTACTGTACACCACCATAGAGGTGTACCATAAACAGGCTGCACTTAGGGGTAATATTCCCTGTTGCTGCATTTAGGGGTAATATTCCCTGTTGCTGCATTTGGGTGTCTACAATGGAAGTGTTGGCAGGTGAGCTACAGGAATTTCATCTCTGGCTCTAGTCAGTAGAGCCAAGAGAGGTCAAAGAGCTCCTGGGCCAAGTGGAGCTGCTGTCCCCCTAGGGACAAGATCAGCCCTCTGGGCTTTCAGTGAGAAAGCTTCCCCTTATTAACCACCACTGGTGGTCCAACAACCAGCCCACAGACACATGCACTGGCATGAGCTAAAGCTGAGGTGGCAAACATATCACTGAGAGATTTTTCTACTACAGTCACTCTCACCATAATTAAAACACACAATGCAATAATCAAGATCTCAGTAGTGACCAACGCAATGAAAAGACCTATACAGTCATCAATGACTTTGATAAAATGGAGTAAGATTCATTGTTTGCACTGATCACAGAGACATTTTTGAACAGCAGAATTTACGATACATTGGAGATCCAAAAAAACCAAGCAGGGCATGTGTGAATTGCTGTCTTTTCTGTTTTACGGTGCATCCTAAAATTGTTGAAAATTAAGATCTTTAATTTGAGTTTGTTTTATAAAAATCGCAATCTAACCTGGTATGATTTGTGGTTTAGGTGCCATTACTACACATATAAAACAAATGGAAAGATAACAGACACAGCACTCTTTTGGTTAGTAAACGGTACAGGTGCCTGTGACGCAAGTTCAGTTTGTAGCCGAGTTACACGTACTGAATCAGTTCACCTTACTGAATAACAATTTCTGATGAAGTAGATTGCAAACAATTAAAATCAAATTTTATTTTCTATTAATAGTGACTAAATTCAACTGATCTTCAAGAATTACGAGCTATAGCTTTTTGCTTGCTTAAACTAACGAGACTATTACTAATATAAGAATGGATGTTAATGCAAGGACTGCAGACATGGTGTCACGTGTCCCTAAAGCCTTGGGCAGCTACAAGACCACCGCTGCGCTCCCGCAATGACTAACTACATCAATGGTTAACTCTGTCCGCCCACCATCTGCTTACACCACAGCCAGAGAGGTGGTAAATGCTTAACGGGGAGGAAACTGATGACTGAGTATTTGGCAGCTAGAATCAGCACAGTACTTATTTTTGGGTGATGAATCACCAGTTTCATCCCAGGCACACAGTTGCTGGTACATTCACCACAGAGAAAACCTTTTCATGGATGGGGCTGGTAGCAGGGCAACAAACACCACTTTTGGTAGAGCTATGTCAAGACACTGCTCTGGACAAACCAGAAGATCTCATGGTGGAAGGTAGCTGTGTGCAATACTGCTCACTGTCATTCAACAGCCACCCACCAAGCTCTGGGAATATGGCACTACTTGTCTGAAGATCTCCCAAAGTTTGTTTATAGTCAATAAAAGATCATCTTTTCTTTCATAGACAGTGAAAACAAGACTGAAGATGTAATGAAGTCATGCAAGGTGTCAACGATGGCACCCAGGGCGAAAGTTGGATCCACTCTTTTGTAGCCCATTTGCACTAAAGTGGTGTCACACCACAATAATAGTAATTTTCAAAATCGGAAAACTGGAAAAAAATCTTGCTAAACAACATTTTGATGCACTCAGCTGAAGTGCTTCTCCAAAAACCTGCTCTCCACAGAGCTCTTGGCAGCCTCGCCATCAGGCTGCCAGGGACCAGGGCCAGGAGACCTACCTGATGCTGTCATGGGCTCCAGCTACCTTCAAAGCCCACCAAGATGACAACGAGGTGAAGCAGCTTTATTTGGCATTACGGTGCAAGTGCTCTTCAGCAGTGCTGTAGGCTGTCAAGATTTGTTTGCCCTCCTCCCCTTGCCTCTCATTCAGAGCTTGGGACTAGTTCAAGATCTGACCTAGCTTTTGGTACCTTCTCCATGGTCTCTTGAACACAGATTTCCCCCACAGCAGTACTCACAGTGACAATATAATTATGTATAGGTCAGCAACTACTTTCTATGGCATATCAGCTCTATTGCAAATGACATCCCAATGCAATGATCCACTGACATTTTCTCTCAACATTAAGAGACGGGACAAAGTCAAGAAATTCATCACAAACGCTTCAGGGTAGTGAAAAGGTGAGACCAACAATCCCCAACAAACTCTGTTGAAGATTTATTTTTGCCATCTCAAAATAGGCATCTCATGATTCAACTGGCCTCATCATTGCTTATGGTACCAAGTTATTCCATCCTTTTTATTCTGCTTTTAAATTGACATCAAGTGCCAAGGCCTTTATGTAAGCTCAAGCCTGAGAATACATCTGTGCGTATTAATATCCACCCCAAAACCATTCACTTTCAGATCTACCAAGAATAGTGGAATAATAATTATTTACACACAGATACACACACAAGAAGTATGAAATCTAAATAAAAATACTTAAATACGTAATTATACAGCTACAGAGTTATATAATATAATATGAATATATACACAAACATATATTGATTTATTTACCTATAGATATGAAGATATTTATTACGAAGATACGCATTGTTTAGAGACCAGGGCTAATCTTTCCACTTCTGAGCTTCTACTCACTGACCTGCAGAAAAGCTGAAAAATCAGTGTAAGACCTTGACTTCACTTGAGTATCTCTTTTTCTCGAGAGTTTGCAAAGGGGCAAGAACAAAGAGAAAAACACCACACCACCAGTTTTTCCTTTTTAGCCAGTTAATTTTTATTATGATTCTCTTCAATATCCTATTGAAAATTTTAGTTTGAGAATTTCCAACTAATTTCTGCTTCTAACAGTTGGTTTTACACCAGCACAACCCTAATATTGTCCCTTCAGAGATCAAAGGAGAAGACAGTGAATTCTAATAAAATCAGCTCTAATTCCATTAGACATCAAGCTGTTCTTATGAATCTGTTCTTTGGGGGCCAATCACTGAAATGCCTCTTTCAGCTCTGGCTTCTTATTTTTTGTATCTCCTTCAGAAATTCAGTAGCCACTCATGACATTCAGCAATTACTATTTCTGTAACATATCTACAATTTATTGTGGTGACTATCACCCAGAAACAAATCCCTAACATACACTGCACAGTCACACTTGTCGCTTCCAACTTGCAACCCTTCAGCGTGTAAAACAGGCCTAAAGTCACAAGGCTATTTCTACTCTTCGTTTCCACTGTCACCTCTGGAGCACAACTGTAATCAGTTGTTTGCAATTCATGCATAATTTAAAGGATATCACAGTAATGTGTCATATATCACCCTGTAAAGCAACAGTGCCTTCCTAAAAATTTGTGTGTCAATTGTAATGAACCCACATTTAAGATCTATTCTTGTTTTTCACTTATCATACACAACAGCAGTAAATATTTCAAAAAACAAAGTTCTGTGTGATGATACAGGATACACCAGTGTTTTTCCCGTAACTAATACAAAATCTTTACTTTGAAGCCACAATACAAATACAGTCAGGTGTTCCACACTGCAAGCTATTCTTTCAGTAATGTAATATCACTTTCCAAAACAAGAACGCAAGCAATCAATATTCTCTTAGTTTATTGTTAGCTCAAGACAGTTACAATCAACGCTTCAGTACGGCGATCTACTAAGAGCCCGCAACAGGACTCAGCAGTGCTGTATATAAATTTACCTCCACGGGAGATTTCAGTAGCATATATAAAGAACTAAGATTTGCAGAAATTGTTTTGTAAGTTTACACATTAGGATAATCCTTTTAACAGAACACGTAGACCAAGATGGGGGACTTCAGAAAGGATTATCCCCCTTCTATGGAATATTCTATTTCAAAATTTCCATAAAAACATTAAAACCCTCTCGAAATGCTATCAGGCTACTGTCGCTCGTATTGTTTGAAACACCTGAGCCCACGTCTATGAAACTCCTCCAAATCCTTTGGCACCATTTCAGAGTGAGGGTGCCTGATGCCTTGCATCCTGAGCTATAAAGCCTCTGAAAGAAAAGCAGGGGCAATGCTACAGCTGATAGAAGACTTTTTCCCCCCCCCATTTTTTTAAAAAATGAATTAGCTGCATTTGTGACTATATGCACATCTTAAAGAGACTGATAGAATTAAAGACCTGTTCTACATACCTAGTTAGGTTCCTAAATCCCCTTTCTTTAATTGGAAATTGGAAACATAAGTGCTGTGGTGGGTCTGAAGCAGAACCTGCTTACTACAAAGCAGAGATTTACCTTCAAGCTCTGCCCATCTGTCTTTCTGCTACTTCCCCTCTCCTCCTCTACCACGTACATCGCCGCCACTAGTGTAAAACCAAAGGTGATAATTTCTCAACCAACCTGTCAAGCAACCACTGCTGTAACCGTAGCTGGTTAATCAAACGCATCCCTTTTGAAACATACACGCTGGTACTTTATCTGCCACCTCAAATTAGCGGCTCCGAAAATTCAGGTCCATTTGCAAACCACAGTCTGTCCCAATCCATTATCACATGACACTTGGTCAGCAAGCAGATTGTAAATTAACATTTCCATCTTCTGCTGTAGCCTTTTAGTCATAGTAATTACAATAAAATCTCTTTAATCAGCAGACTCATAAAATAACCAAGACGGATGTCTTTTATTTGAGGAAGACCTTGTGATACACATTATGTCACCAGCTGCATGGGGAGAATATCAGGCTTTGCTAAGGTAGCAAAGCGGGAAGCTTTCTCACACTCAAGCCACTACCAGCTATTTGAGTTCCTCACTGATGTAACACCTTCTGCTGCAATTAAAATGAGACAAATAACAGATACTTCCAGTTTTCTCTTGTATTCTCAGCATATTTCTGATGATTTTAATAAAACAACCCCAGAAAATGCAGATCACCTAAGCAGAGACAGACGTGCTCCTGTAATATCATTTCTACAGCATGCAAGGCAGCCTTTTCAACAGGGCTTATAATTAAGAACGCTTTTGATGGCGAAATTGGGCCTCTGCTGTTAATCAAAGGACCAAAGACACCCCTCAGCATGCATAATTCTGCACCTCTTTGTTTCAGGGAAATCTTGACAGGAAAATAATGGTTCCTTCTATTTCTTTCTTCTCCGTCAGTTAAACCAAGGAAGGTTATTCTGTTCCAGTCTCCCAACTGCTGCAGCATAAATTACTGGAGAGGGAAATAGTCGGAGACACAGCCTTCCCAGGAAACCTTTTGCATGTGTTTTGCACTGGGGTTCATTGAATCGACTTGGGCAAAATGACCTTTGCTGGAACCTACGAATATGACCCAGAGCAAAATCACTGTTTACTCAAAAATCAGGAAAAATTGTAGCTGGCTACAATGGCCCGTCCCCCAGACCAAACCCATTTCTTATCCTTCAGATTTCCCCAAATATGATCTCATCTCAGACCCAGCTAACCTCAGAGCCACAGCACTGCCAAGACTCTTCAAAGGCTTGAAAGACCTGAAAACAAAACACAACATATTTTTGCAAAGCTTCTGTGTTGAAATGAGGTCCATCTTAGACAGATCTTCCAAGGCTACCAATTGCTTGCATTTCCAAGGAGAATTCTGAGGTTTATAGGACACATCTGGGTTCCCAACTTGGAAAGCTAGTTTGTACTCAAGGCACAAGAATTTCTGGTAACAGGGTGGGGAACAAGACAGAATTAAAAGGTACACAAAAAATCATGGGGAATTTGTATGCAAACAGAAAAAAATCTAAGAAGCTCTGTGCAGTCCCAGTTTTCAAGACTGGTCAAATAATTCCTGATCCTGATTTTGAGTTTTTTCATCCTGTCATTGATTTATTTCCCAGATAAAGTAAAGAAGCTTAATCTTGAAATATTGAAATATTGAATATTGAAATATCTAAAGCGGTAAAGAGGTAAAGGGCTCTCAAAAGTAAACCATCTCGGTTTGCAAAAGCTTTTCATACTTGCAAATTTCATTAATCATTCTTTTTACAATATATAAGTTCAAGACAAACCTAAACCATTTCTAAAAATTATCACACCAGCAAAGACTGAGGTCCTCAGGTGATCTTGACCGTGAGTTAACTACTTCTGTGGTGATTCCTTGATGTTACTGGCCAAAGAGGCTTCTAAGAGATACGGACATCCCCTCACCTTGGCTATATTCCCTCTGTGCCACATCCACACACCTCCCCCATGCAGGACATTCATAATTCACTGAATTTAAAGTCTTGTTAGGAAAGGATCCATTTTAAGAAAACGCTAGTATGAATTTTACATCAGTTTGCTCCTTTGGGTATTCCAGCATTCTTCAAAGAGAAAGTGTCAGTAATTAATGCAGGTTCATACATTTCTTCCTAGGAGAGAGCCCACGCACGTGTTTTTGTCCAACAGGATGCGTCCCTCAGCAAAGGCCCGAGGAGCACTGGGACTGCCATTAGTTCTCTACAGTGAACCATCAGGCACTTTAATGTAATTGTCTAGAGGTCCTGCTGAAAGAAGCATGGTCTTTATTGCTCATACAGAACTTGATCTAAGTATCTCCTTTCCTGACATAGCTTATTTTTACTGGCTTCTTACTTCCTCTGCGCTACCCAATTTGATATTAACAGCTAAGTGATGAAGTTCCAGAACTGAAATATTTGTTTTGAGGAAATCTAACAACGTTTCTGGAGGGAACATCATCACTGTCTTCCCACTAGAATCAGGTAGAAGTAGTGGGAATTACAGCCATTTCCTTCTGGTTTGCAGTTACAGAGGGACAGGCCCTGCGCTCATAGGAGATGTCATAGAAAGACATTTTGGGACACAATGACCAAAGAAGAAAGAGAACTTGAGATAAACAGCAAGCACAGCATTACCAGTTACAACGGCAGCTAAATTCTGTTTTATCAAACATCATTGTGTGGCTCTTACAGTAGACTTGAGGACATGGTATTACAAGATATCTTAGAGGGCTGCATCTAGTCTTATTTTTAGTTTTAAATCAGATAGCTTGATAAAGACAATGTCCCTAAAGGCCATTCCCACACACTAAACATTATCTCCTGCCACCCACGGAGATCACGGGGCACAGCCTTTCCACGCTCTACTTTGCACTACATACTTAAGAAAACCATAATAAAAGCATCTTCTTCTCGGCAGCTCCCCACCCACAGAAAATACCTTCTCTTCCAGAATTATTGATTTATGTTGTTATGCAACGTCTTTCAAAACTTACTTTGACTTTCTTCCCAGACATACTAGTCTGACCACCGCAACAGCAGGAGGGAGATTAAATTTGATACCAAAATGTCTCTGCCAAGGAGAAGCCAATTTTTTTAAATTAGGAGCTGGTTTTAATCACTACCAACACTCTGTGGGCAACAGGGGTTTATTCTGATCTCTGCTACAGTCACAGCCAGGAAAAAGAGATATTAGTCTGAAATTGGAAACTTCACAGAACTTGGAGGACATTCTTGATGGACTTTTTTTCACATATAATCAAATGTTCTATCCGCAGTCATAGGGGATAAAGATTGCAAATTTCCATATTTAAGTCAGCAAGCATACAATGTAAATGCTGAAGATTTGACAGCGAAGATCTTCAGATATGCTCTGAGCCCCTGTTAGTGGATTCAACCAACTCTATGCACAAAGAAACGAAAAGCTTGTCTGTAAAGGCAGTCCAAACCCAAAAAAACTTCCACGGACTATGATGTTTGTTTGGTTTCTTACAAATTTTCTATGCCAAAGGTGCTGTACAGAAAAAGGGGAGAAAGCGTTCCTGTCACAGTATGTTCAAGAACGTAGAAAAGTTAAAAGCTTATGTAGGGTCTGTGCAAGTGAAATGTGTTTTTCAAATATATTATAGGCAGCTTCTTTTTCTTTTTGTACTACTGTTAAACCAAATGTTAGTCATAGTATGGTTACAGTCCTGCAAACAGATGTATATCTGAGTTTGACACTTGGCACTCTTTGTTACACTCCTTGTAATGTTGGCATCCTTGCAAAAACCACATTGTGAACTCAGACTCACACAGTAGTGGCAAAGCCCGCTGACGTGTTATCTCCCTCTATCTCTTTAAAAATTGCGATTTTTCCACAGCGCTGATCACTGCTCAGGCACTTTCAACTCTGATCCCTTGCAGGCTAAGCCTGTATTTTCCTTTCAAAGTCCTTTTTTTTGCTGCTACTTTCCAGCAGTAATAAACACAGTTCTTTCAGGTAACAGCTGTCTTGCAGCTTGACACTCTGTTCAGAAACCTATTACAATGACTGCTACAGGAAAATATCTTAAAATCAGGCTAGTCTCCAACAGACTTCGAAACTATCTAAAGCTTTTAAATGTGAGTGTATGAAGCTCATTTTCTTTGTAACACTTGAAGCAGAGCAGTCACCTTAACTGACCCAGTGAAGAGGAAAATGCCAAGCAGCATCTCTCTGAGCTCTGGGCATGCAGAGCTGGAGCAGGGAGAGTGCAAACCAGCAAGGGCAGGATGCAGTGCTTGAAAGAAAAACGCCTTTTTATTTATTATTATTTAATTGAGTTGCAAGCAGTGACCACATTGCTTTAAGCATCTAAAATACAATAGTGGATCAAGAATTTGGTGAAACAGGATGCCTGTCGCAGCATTTTTGTTTTCAAAGACTATTTAAGAAAAGACTGAAGTGCTCACAGACATATTGCAGGCTCCCCAGTTACACCAGCACTACCCCAACAGTAACACTGCTACATGGACCCAACTCCAGGAGAGCTGAAAATGCAAACTCCATGTTGACATTAACAAGCACATGAAATATATCACTGCCCCTTTTTTTGATTATGACCAGAACACACCAACAGGGTATGAAAAACAGGTCCAGTTCTGGGCTCCCTGGTTCAAGAAGGACAGGAAACTGCTAGAGAGGGTACAGCAAAGGGCTACAAAGATGATTAGGGGGCTAGACTCTTGCAAGGAATGGCTGAGGGAACTGGGTCTTTTTAGTCTGGAGAAGAGAAGGTTGATGGGGGGGATCTGATCAGCACCTACGCACACTTAAAGGATGGGTGTCAAGAGGAAGGGCCAGTCTTCTTTCAGTGGTGCCCAGTGACAGGACAAGAGGTAACGGGCCCAAACTTGAACACAGGAGGTTCTATCTAAACACAAGGAGGAACTTCTTTACTGTGATGGTGGCAGAGCCATAGGACAGGTTGCACAGAGAGGTGGTAGAGTCCCCATCTCTGGAGACATTTAAAAACTGCCTAGACGTGTTTCTGTGCAATGAAACTGCTTTGGCAGGAGGGTTGGACTAGATCATCTCCAGAGGTCCAACCACTTATTATTCTGTGATTCTAAGCCCCATGAAGTACAAAACAAGTGAGCAACACAACACATACTGTAACATTCAAATGCCTTGGCTTCACAGTCAGGCACTACTTCTAGACATCAAAATCCTTCAGAAAAGCTCTCCTGCAGCCTCCTCTGCATGATCGTAGGGAAGTATAGAGAGTTCAAATAAATATGGATTTCAGCCATTCTTCTGCTGAAGAATACTGAGAAAATAAACAAAAGACCCCAATGTTCTCAAATACAAACACGTTTTTGCACTCATTAGTCTACAGGAGAAATGACTTCGTTTTTTTTCAGGGTGGGTTGGAAACAGGACTAGCTCCTCCAAGAAGGGTCTCGTGTCCTGTAACAGAATCTCCTACATCCCAATGCAATACGAACTAAAACTCCTATCAAGAACACAGCTAAGGGAGGAAGGACTGTATGGTTGCATGATGTTATTCAACACGCCTACAAATTCCAGAGATTATAGCAGTATCAGTCATTTAGTCTGTTTGCATAAAGCACAGAGACTGAGGCAGGTACTCAGAATCATTGAATGCTTTGTGCTGGAAGGGACTTTAAAGATCGAGTTCCAATCCCCCTGCCACAGGCAGGGACATCTCCCACTAGAGCAGGTTGCTCAAAGCCCCATCCAGCCTGGCCATGAACACTCCCAGGGATGGAGCTTCCACAACTTCTTTGGGCAACCTGTTCCAACTTCCGTCCTTCTCTATCTAGTTTATAAAGGAAAGCTTCATATATATTTTAAGGAGAAAAAAGCTTTTTTTTTTTTTTATTTCTATGAAAAACTAGCAGATGACTCAGCCCTTGCAGCATGAAAAAAATGTATTCAGCATGAGATGTGGTTAAAAAGTAAGTACCTCAGCTTATCATTCAGCTTGGAGACTAACTACAGCCTCCAACAAGTACCTCAGGATGTCCCTTTTCTCATATCTAGAACTGAGAAGCCATCACTGTCTAATTCAAACGAAATATGGCAAGCTGTGGGTAAGCAACAAATAGTCGTAAAGCTCCAACAAAACCAGTGAAAGAACATGCTCAGGTTCCCAAGGCTGGAGGAGCAGCCCAAACTGTTTGCAAGGCCACTGCCTTTCTCTTCTCCCCACAGACACTAACCCAGATATAATTAGGAATAAACTTCACATAGAATAAAAAATTATTATCCAGGAGATGCTAAAATGATGACCCAAAATAAGGAAACCAAAAGTATTTACTCAGCTGTATGCAGCTTTTATCTGTCTTCCGTATCTTTTTGATTTACATGAAATGCTGTAGAAATAGCCAAGAAATAGCCTTTTTAATTTTTGTCAAGTTTCAGACATTGATTAGGGATTGCCAAATTTTTGTAAATACAGTTTAGGAGTAAATCAAAGGCTGATTTGCTCATTTTGAGGTACGGAGACATGACTACTTTCACCAGATTTTTCTGCCACTTGATCCAGTGTATTCTTGTTCCTGTCTCAGCTGAGATCATGAACCACACAGTAATATGAAAAATGCCTCACTACCAATATTACCACTGTACCTTATTATTCACTCAAGATATTATCAAAAAATTATTTCACAAATCTGTTTGCTACATTTTCCTCCCCTCTTATTTGCTGTTTATTTAGCTTTTGAAATCACTGCATTTCAAATGCAGACGTGAACCTTACCATGAATATCAACATCTTCTGACTGAGCTGCAATTTATAATGTCAGTTCCAGGCAAACAAGTGAGCAAAACTCATGAGGGCATAAATTATTAACGCTGTAAAATGGACGGCTGCTAAATTTTTTCCTCTGGTAATGACAGAGCTGGCCCCTAATCAGACATGCCCACACTACAGGGAGTTACAGGATCATCCTAATTCTGCCAGCTGATTCAGGTTTTCACATTCGCTTCGGTTCTTAACTGAACACCAGGCAAAACATTAAAGAAACATACTCACCGTAACAGTGATGGACTACATCCTAAAATGTATTCAAAGGATGTCCCTACCCCCAAAACAAAGAAAAATCCTTTTGTAGAAGATCACAACAGCACAGAAAAGTATGGTGGCATGTGATATTAAAGGTAGAAAAACGATTAATTTTGTTGTCTTACAAATTGAATCAGGTACATTTAGGAAGACTTGTTCAATTTATGGTTAAAACTTTAAAAACTAGAACTGTTAGAGTGCTATCATTACAGTCACACAGTTTTTTCTTGGAAAACTGAACCTCTCATCAAAGAGTACAAAGAACAAATGTTTACTATGCTACCTAAAAACTCCTTTTCAAAAATCTGAAGGTTATCTTTTCTTTCCTCCTTCCTAGAATAAACAAATGTTTATCCACTAATGCTTCTTCTATGCCAGGCTTCTTTCACGCTATGCATTTATTAACTTGATTTTCCAGTCTAAAATTATTTATCACTTTTCTGTATTGATCCTTCTCTTAATGATTCTTGATCTCACCTCCAGTTTATCGATTTTAATCTGGTCTTCTGTAGTGCCTGCAGTCCAGCTTGAAGTTTATAGGCTTTGTTTAGCAACAAGAAGAGAGGGCTCTGGGGGATCTTACCAATATTTAAAATAAATACCTGATGGGAGGGAGGAGGGAAGACGGAGCCAGATCCTGTCTCAGTGGTGGCCAGTGAACAGATAAGAAGAAGTAGCACAAATTGAAATACAGAAAAATCCATTTAAATGTAATAGAAAAAATTCTGTACCGCAAGGATGGTCAAACACTGAAACAAGATGCCTAGAGAGGATATCGAGCCTCTATCCTTGCAAAAGTGGACTGGATACAGCCTTGAGCTACCTGCCCTGTGTGGTCCTGCTTGACTGGGGGGGGTTGGACCAGACGATCTCCAGAAGTGTCCGCCTGCCCCAGCCACTCTGCGATCTGTAGTTCTGCTCAACTGCATCCTACCATGCACAAGTTGATAACTCCACTAGATACATCCTTCTGCCAGACAGCCTACCATCACCAATTACTCTGTGTATTTGAAGTCATCCACACAGCTTGCTTGTGTATGTTTGCAGACACTCACACAGTAATCATCTTCTATAAACTGTAAACCTCCAGACTGAACATTACTGAAGTCAAGGAGGAACACTTGGGACTGCTCCTCCATCCCAGCTGAACTTCAGTGTCATCAAATCACTCTATCTCAAGCAATCATTTCATAAAATCCACTTCACAAGCTCACTGTATTCCATCATTACAGTTGTTTTTATACTTTCAGTACTGTAACTATGAGACTTAAAATCTATGTGCTCTATTACAAAGCTGTCTTAAAACTTTCAGCTTACACTTACTCATGGCCCATTGCTTTTGAAGCCTTATGCATTTGAGCATCTCTCATGGTACTAAATTTGGCTGACTGGTCTGCAGTTCCAGTATCTTCCTTTTTTCTCTAAGAACATACTCTCATCTGTCTCAGGATCTCACTGTCCTTTAAAGTTTTTACACAGTAATTGTTTGTGGCTTCGAAACTGCTTCAATTAGTTGCTTGGGTTGACCAGAATAAACTCCACCCTAAGCTTACAAAAGTGAATGTATTTAACTCATAAAAGTGTTCTTTAATCTGTTCTTCCCTTATTCTGCCCAGTGTTCCTACCACCTTACTGTTGGCTTCAACCGTACTGAGCAGCTGATCCTAATTAACCACCTTCTTCTTCATAAAGGCAGAAGCAAGAAAGGTTGACCCATCTTCCAACTTCTTCTGTCATACACTATTTTCTCATCTTCTTTAGATAACAGTCTGATAATTTCCTTTGTCTCCTTCTACTTACAGAAGCTTTTTGCTGTTTATAAAACTTTATTTTATTGGGCACTAACTCTTACTATCTGTACCTCTGCATTTTTTAATTTGTCCAGGATGTTTTTCATGTTCTTTTAATAGTCATCGTGTTGGAAGAGTTTGAAAACATTTCTCCCTACCCCCCATCCTCCATGCTGTTGTTCAGATACTTTGCTCTTATTAGCCACCAGTCTCAAATTAAGTCTCATCTTACCTGCAGAGAGAAACAGCTAAATGATCTCAGGTATTTAATATTCTTTTGTAACTGTATTTCAAAGCTGTGCTAAACAAATCAGTCAGAGAGCATCAGCCAAGCAGTCCACCCACGTTCACAACCTTTCTTTACCTAATGATAATTACAGATTGTACTACAGACAGCCTTTAATAAACAGCATCAAGTTTAGAAGGAAGACATCTGTAGGGACCCTTCTGTTGCTATGGAAATATCTTCAGGCCAAGCTGTCTTTAGCTCCACATATTACCTCCGTATTAACATATTATTATGCTTTTCTTTGGGTATTAGTACAAATTATGGACTAACTCACCCCAATCAGATTATTATAAATTATATTACATCTGAGTTTGAGGGATTCCAAAGAACAAGGAGTCACAAATGCTACACACAAGAATAAATTCCTGGGCTTCCAGACAAACTGAGTATTTGCTTGATGTTGCACAGATTTTATTCCGCAAGGTCCTGAATATTTTCAGCTTCCACTAGTAGCTGGGGTAAGTCAGGGCTCCCAGCAAGGAATAAAGCCCTGTAGCCAATGTTGCACTTTCTGAAGGACTGTGAGCAGTTCACAGCTAAAATTTTTTTCATATCTTCCTAAAAGTTTGGATGAAACTTGAGTCATGCCAGCTCTAAAACATTAAACAGACGACTACTTTTTGAGGCTATGATCTGAATTAATGCAGTTATAATCATGAATGCAATAACAGTAACAAATGGTCTAGAACGTCACAGCAATAGGCACAATAAATGTGTACAACAGACACTCTCACATGGAAGACCCCAAAATATTTTGCAACTATGTACAAATAACACTGCTGAAATGTAGTCATCTCAAAGGCTAGAAGGTATTAAGAAAAGAAAAAACAGCGTATAGCATAGCAGTGAGATTTTTAACACCCACACAGAATAAACAGGATCTCAGTTTTTCAGATCCCATCCAAAACACACCCACACAGCCCAGTGCATGGTATTCAATTTACTTATTTCATATAAATGAAGAAAGAAATTAACCTCTGCTAAGACATGAGCCATTGGCCTCAAGAAGGGTGAGGGATCCAAGCTTAAAAATTACATTTTTCATAATTAACTATGACATTTTGACTGCTTCTCTAAAATTAAATAGGACATAATTGAAAATGTTCCTTACTCTGACAATATTTCATATTGTCAATAACTTTTAAACAGAAAATCAATCAGAAGACTTTTCCCTTCAGGCCTCAACTGTGACACTGAATTTTTTCAGCAAGTATTTGGTGACAGACTTCTGGAGATGATCATTAAGATTGCTGTCCAAAGAAGTACAGGTGATGTCTTAAGCAGAAACCAAATGACAATTTGAAACCCACAAAAAAAAAAAAAAAAAAAAAAAAAAAATAAAAAATACTGCTGGTGCTTACCTAGTAAAAACTGCATCTGCTAGAGAAAAGGCTGTTATGGAATTGCTCAGATAAAGAAAATCATAACAGAGTTATTTTCTAGAAACGTATTTTCTGTATGTTTTCTATTACCTTGCAACTGCAAAATGAAAAAAAAAAAAAAAGAAAAAAATATTATTTATCAGACTGTCCAGGGTGTGAGCAATGATTTAGGATTTATTTTCGCACTGCTGCCTCAAACAAAAAATGCACAGAAATCCTGCCAGGGACCCCAGAAAACCTGTGATTATTGCTCAGAAGTAATGTTAAGATAATAAATAATTTAAAACATCTAAAGCTGATCTCTTCCCATTCTTCTTTACAACTCTCTTTCAATTTTTATTTTGTTTCTGCTTGATCTGATTCCCTCCCACAACAGCAACAACAAAATAAATTACTCTTTTAATAAGGATAGGGATATGGTTTTATGCAAACCGTATAATCAAAAATACTTGAGAACAGGGCTGCAGGATGAAAATCTCCTCATAATGACAAGCGGTCTCCACAGCTAAAGAACCAACTTGTCACCTTGGTCTTTCTAGAGCAGCATTTGCACTACACCACCACCCCAAGGCCAGTCTAAACTCACATCAAACCCTGACATTAGGGGAAGCAGCAATACCACTTTGCTCCCTTCCTCAACTTGCCTCCACCCTCACGATTCTATAGGGACTCATACAGTGACATCAAGGAAGCAGCAGGTTGAAAACAACTTCTTCCCATCCAAAAAAGGATTCATCTTTATTGGGTATCAATTCCTTATTCTGATGCACTAGAAATGCTTTTGTCAGTGATGGGGAAGGAACTTGGGGCCGACCACAAGAAGACAAGGTGCGAGGATGCAGCGTGCTGGCAGTAGTACTGTCTTATGCCATGGGATGGTGATGACAAAACGAAGCAGGGGGTCTGAGGGTGATATAAAAGGGTGAGGACGGTGACACTTGCCCAAGGAGTTGGGAGTCCAGTATAATCAACCCACATTTACTGGTGCTGCCATCCGTCAGTAATCCCACTGGGATCCCCAGGACCACGCATGGACGACTTGTGCCACTGTCCCTATAGCATTTTCCTGTGTGTTTAATTTATATGATCGCACACTAACACTTGCACATTGCTCTCCTTTCAGTCAGTGCTCGTGATAAATGGCCATCAGTGAATGAGACAACAGGTCATACTTGTTATTCCACTGTCACCGATGACTGCTTTATGCTCTGTTTCATTTGGAAGGTGCCACTCAGCCACTTTAAGTAATTTTAAAGCTTTCTTATTCATCTCCTAGACGACACAGCCCGAGCTCAGGGTTTACTGAATTTCCCACTGCTGCATAGACCCACAGTCAAGCCTCAACCCTGTGTGAAGCCAAGACCCTGCAGCGTTAGAGGACTCTGATTTCATGAGCTCCACTTCTGTTACCAGCAAGGCACAGGAGATCTCCCTACTTATCCTGCCACCCCTCCTCTCTAGAAATAACCCTGCCACATGAAAATGCCACAGGGGTGAGGCTCCATAGATGTGAAAAACATGCCCACCAAAGTAAAGGCACCCAAAGCAGATGGGGATAATGCCAATTATAAACTATGAGTGGAATAAAAGGAAGATGATGGTGACAGGCACTGAGCATCCTCCCCTTTACACTTCAGAAGCTGAAGAAGTTAAAGACAAACAGCTAAATAACAGTGGAAAGTCGATCATAAGGCTTAATTTAAGATGCACTACATACAAACAATCCCTGATGAACAGCAGGCACAATAAGCAGGTCAGAAAAAAATAGTATTATTTTTTAATTAAAAGAGAAAAACTAATATCTCTGCAGATCCTAAATTCAATACAGTTCCAATTAAGAACAATGAGGTAATGACAAACAATCTAGCAGCATTTAGCTGTACTGCAAATGATCTCTGGTTTCACAAACAATGGATTTGCTAAGAACAATGCACCTATTTAAAGAATTAACCAATAATCCCACTAGCACTTTCCATCTATAAAACACATGATCCTGTGACTTCTGAGATTTTTTTACATTTCAAAGTAGGCACAGGAAAAAAAAAAAAAGATAAAAAAAATATACTTTTCATCTAATCAAACCCTGCATCAATGACAAAGTGTAAACAGGCAATGGCCAAAGCATGAAGAAAGTGTTCGTTCCTAGGCAAAGGGGCTTCACAGAGCAGCGCAGCGCTGAGAAAGAGTTTGCCACTTGACATACAGCAGTTGCACAAGTGAGAAGACCGATGCTAATTAAATCAAGAGACTGCCACGAAAGGTCATGTTATTTAATATGCGGTATTCTTAGGCCTTTAAAGAACACTTAACATATGGCACTTCCATTTGTTTTTAAGTCACATTTCAGAGACTTTTCTTATATTCGTTATACCAGATCTCTGGCTACAAAGACTCACAGAACGAACTTGCAATACTGAGTGACAAGGCAATAACACGTAATGCATGTGGGAAAACTAACCTTTACTGTGTGCATACACAATGATGACCTGTAAACTGGCTGCACATGTAAATGTAGCTGTTCTGGTGGTAATGGCTTATTTTACAGTAGTTCTCTTGGGGAAACAAGGCATTTCCTTAAAGAAGATGTCAGGTTACAGAGCAAGATGTCTAACAGCTTTCACTAAATGCTACATGAAAATAGACACGAGCAAAGTGGTAAAGACTTCCCATCTTTCAAGAATGAATTTCACTTATATTGAGGAATTTGATAAAATTGCCTTCTTGTTTTGGGCATGGATGGAGGGGAAGGCAACATAAAAATTGTGCTTTAAGCCAGCCACAACCTAAATCATGTAAACTCACTGTAAATCTTACATATATAATGAATGACAACACAAATGTCTCAAGAGACCTTGAAGCTACTGTGAATACTTGTCTGAGAACATCAACTCAACCGTGTCTGGGCACATTACCACACGCGAGCAACACGTAGGGAGGGAGTGAAACAGAAGGCACCACAGCGCAACTGAACAAATCCAAAATGCACCACATAGCTCTGGTTCCCGCCATGGGACTCGCCTCCTCTAGGCTTCAGATGCATATTTGACATCTTAATTTGTGCTGGTCATCCATGCACCCATTCTACCCAGTGGCAAAAAATTAGGAGGCTGGAGGATAAATTTGTCTTGCCTGTCCTAAAGATGAAGGACGATGAGCACACTTTAAATACCTCAGCAAAGAAGAATCCTGCATCTGTTATTTAAAAAGGTACATTAGCACCACAAAAAGTACCAGCAAACAGCAATAAAATAATTGAAAATAAGTAGTCTTTCATCTAACACCTACAATTAGTACCACATTATCACAAGTATTCTGGAGACCTGAAGCATAAATGAATTATAAGATGGATTAAACAGGTTCACTGGGAAGGGTTTGTTAGTGGCTATTAAACACGGAATCACGGAATTGTCAGAGAAGGGACCTCTAGAGATCATCTAGTCCAACTCCCCTGCTAAAGCAGGATTGCTCAGAGCACATTACTCAGGAGTGCATCCAGGTGGGTCTTGAAGGTCTCCAGAGAAGGGGACTCCACGACCTCCCTGGGCAGCCTGTTCCAGGGCTCTGTCACCTTAAGGGTCAAACACCCTCAAACACAATGGTCCAATTTAGCAACAGGCATAAAAACACCTAAAACCTGCTGACAGATCAAAATTATGTCCAAGGAAGGATCATAAGACATAGACCTTCCCTTTTTTTCTTCACCTGTTGGAGATCCTGCTGGAATGTGTGGCCAAATGGGCCTTTGGCTTCACTCACCATGGTGGTTACAGTGGTTCTGAATAAATCAGCCTGCTACGGTTACCACCTCACTCCACACACCTGGCCCTAGACTGCCTTAAACCTTTGTGAAGTGTCAATTTAGCCCCCTTGTGGATATTACCACTTGAAATTGTCATGCCACGTACTCAGTTGGATGCCATTTGCATACAAATATAATGAATTGGTTGTGAAGCATCTACATTGTCACGTTCTCAATAACAAAACCATGAAAGAGATAAACAAAGTATGAGATGAAACAGTTTCTTCCTTCAATACAGGTTGGTATTTTTCCCCAGTTACCCTGAGCTTCCAGCAGCGGGAGGGCAGGGCTCACACTGCTCAGCTTCCACAGGCTGAAGGTGAGCCAGGGGCCAAGGGTTCAGCAGTTATCATACAGCAACAGTAATTCTGGAGACTATGGTACACCCTCAGACTCACCCCTCTGTCCCACTACCATCCAATGAGGCTGTCCAATACCTAGCCATTGAAGTTACCAAGGGCATCAGCCAAGGGTAGCAGATCTACAGGGCATTTATTCTGGGGCTGAAGTATTAAGAGACAAGAACTGTACTTGGATTTAAGAACCACGGTGAAATACACAGGGTCGATGGCTTGGATTTTGAGCCTGTTTTCATTTTTAAACTGAGGAAACATGCTATGGGAGTCAGTGCCACATGGTAAAGACAAGACCATACATACTAGATGTAAAGCTAATTTTTGCTATTTGAGATACAAAGTTCATTTGAACATCAGCTAGTGAAGCACTCAACTCACCCCCCCCAAAAAGAGCAACAAAACAAATACCTATATTTTGCAAAAGGCACAGGTTCTTGTTCTTATCAGGGCGCAACGGAAACAGTTGTTTTCCATCTATGAACTCTTTACTGACTTACAGGCTGGGGAGCCCAGATAAACTCTCCGCCATACATTCTTCCTTGACAACTGAACTCAGATAAGGTTCTCCAGCTAGAAACTGGCCAGATTAAGATGTTCAGGGCATTAGTGACAAGAGTGCTTTCCTTGGCCCAGCAGAGCCCAACCTTATTTTTTCTTTCCCTCTGAGTTTATGAGAATGATGAGAAGTTCTTTTACTTCCTCAAGGTCAGGCTTGAAGTGGTGGGTAGCAGTGAACTAAATGATTTAGTTGGGAGGAGACACGCTCTGAATTCAAAATTAGACTGAGCCTTTAACTGAAGCTGGACCATAATGAATAGATTTATCTGTATCTCATACGAGAAGGGTTTTTTTTGAAAGCTTCAGTTTAGGCACTTTTCGCCTAGAGTACATTGATAAGTGGATTTTAAGAAATGTCTATAGAAACACATCAACGTGCTACAGATGGAATACTGAGAACAAGCAATGCATAATGGGAACAGCCTTACACACGCTGAAGCCCACACTGAAAGCCCTGGATGCTGCAAATGCTTTAAAACCTTTATGTTGTATGAAACACTAACATTCTCCAACCAGTAACAGTATTATCCATATCAATCACTGATTTTTAAAAGCTGATATGATCAAATACCTCCTGCTATCAGCCAAGAACCTTCATTTTTAAGCTGTTCCACTGTCACTGGACTCTCTCCTAGTTAAAAAAATTGCAATTTCACATTGGATGCATCACTTCCAGGCTATGAACCTCCTCATAGAAAAATGGGGAGCTTCTTTAAGTTCCTTTCTTAAGATACATATTAAGAACACATTAACACTGTATTATTAATAATGAAAAAAAATGACTGTACATGTACTAAAATATAATTCAAATAATCATATCATAATAATCTAGAATATAATAATCCATTAAATAAAAATAAAGCTACATATTAAAAAAATAATCCCATGATCAAACTGATTTATGTTATAGGATGTATCTTGAGCTTGAGCTGTGAAGTCTCCTGTTGTTCCTGCAGACAGCCGCAACTGCTGGTTTGTTACACTCAGAAGAGAGGGAATATATTGTGTGGCATTTGTTTTTCCTCCAGGTGTGTAAGAAAAAGGGATCAGTCTTTATGTTTCTTCAGTGTAAACTTGCAAATCATCTGCTATGGGGCTTTTCTGTCAGGTTTTATGGGAGCAAACAGAAGCCCAGAGGAGAAACAGTTCCCATTTACAGAGTCTCACTAACTCATGGACGAATACATCCCATCTACAGGATGTAATGAAGAAGGAAACATCATGTATATCAAACTTCCCTCCTTGCAATTACTACCTTTGAAGCTATGCGAAACAATAGACCTTGCTGCTGAGGGAGGATGCCCTGACTCCCGGAAATGTCTAGGGGTGATCAGCAGGGCATCAAAATAAATAATGATACCTTCACACCATTGTTTTTGCTCAGTCATGCCAGGATGATCTTACTGTTTCATGTGAGATAATGGTGCAACAAATCTTAACAGATCTGTGCCACCGTACTCTTTTTTTTTTCACTTGCATGACACACTCCCAAGATTTCTAGCACGCAGATACATCACCCTCATAAGAAAAGGCCTTGATTCTGTAAGTCCTTGTGTCGCTCAAAAGGTTGAAGTACTCCATTACCAGATCCAGCACAGGCTACAAAGGGGCACAATAAAGGATGAGCCTCAGACATAGCTCTCCACTGTGTTTGAAAACTGCCATCCGTGATCCCTCAGGCTCAGAAAAAGAGCTTTAGAAACAAAACAAAACGCAAGAAAACCCTCAGCAACAGATTCTGTCAGAAAAACAGGGTAGCAAGGAAATCTCTGCATCTTCCTAACCAGGGCAGGCTGTGCTGTTGTGCGGCCCGGTTCTACCACTTAATGTCACTAAGCCCTCCTTTGCTGGAGTCAAGATGCCTGCCTCATTCAGTCATTTTGCACCTGCAAATTGCATGGCGAAGCCTAAAGCACATTTCATCCACGTGGCATGACTAAAAGCACGACCCGTGAGTTAGGGTAGCATATATCCAAACATTTATTGCCAGTCTTCCCCTTCCCTGCACCCCAAGTCTGCTTTGGCGTTTGCCTGACAACTCAGAAAGTCAAAATTACAGCCTTTTTCTTCCTCCAGGCTACTTTTATATCAGACTGGCAAACTGAACCAGCTCACCGAGTGATCCCATGGGTACCAGCATCAGCTAAGGGATGGTGATTGATGAGTGTCATGGTTTCAGCCAAACTGACCAAAAACCAGAATGATAGATGGCCCTTCTCCCCCTCCCACCCCTTGAAAGAGGAGGGGGAAAAATAAGATGATTTACAAGTTTAGAATGAACTAAACTACCTTCATGAAGTATTAATATTAATTAAAAAAAAAAAAGAAAAAGAAGAAGAAAATAATGAAATAGATACAATGTATACAAAACCATAACAAGCTCCCAGGATGACACACACATCACCAGCAGGCACTGGGGAAGTCCCAGACTGGACTTGGCAATAGGTGGAAACTGGATTCCTGACCTGAAGTCAGGAACACACGGAATGGGATCAAAGGCAGATGAACAAACAGGGTCCTCTTAGGACATCGGTCATTGAAGAAGGAGTGTTGGCCCTTTGATCCCTCAGCTTTTATACTGAGCATGGGGCGGGTGGGATGGAATAGCCCAGTTGGTCAGGTTTAGGCCACCTGTCTCGTCTGCTCCTCCCCACAGGTGTGATCCCTCTATGCTTTTCTGTTTCCAACCCTCCAACGGGGCAGATTATGAAAATTGGCTGACCTTGGTTGTTATAGCAATAAGTATAAGCAAGAGCCTCTCTGCACACCATTCCTTGGTATGAAGTACAAACTGTAATCTTATCGCTTTTTATCATTTTTTTAAGTCAGAAGGTTTTACAGAGCTATAGACCAAACACAAATGCCACATGTCCAACCTCCAGGACACCTGGCTAATCAGGGTTTAGAAATAAGCGTTTGTAAGAAATGCCAGTGTTAAAAGTTCTTCTCCCCAGTGTTTTCACGTTGTGTTAGAAGAGGTGCGGAAGACGAAAAGCAAATGTGTTAGTCAGTGATTTTAAGAGAAGACTTGAAACAGTTACTAGGGAAGACAGATCTGTGAAACCCTCATCTGGCTTTCGCAGCTGCTGGAGGAACGATGCCCGCAGGGCTCAGGCCAGGCTATGGCTACAGCCACAGGCTGGGCACTGGCACCGCACCGTGGGCAACCACCTCCCAGGTCAGCAGATGGGCACAGCAGGGGCTGGTACAGGGCAGCAGGAAGCTCCCACAGAGACATTCCCTGTACATGATTTAATATGGGTATGACGAAGGCCGATTATCAAAAATGCAACCTTTTTGTTTTTCACAGGGCATATTTTTCTCTTAAAATCCACACTCAGTAGTTATTCATTACCAGTTTCCTCTTATTAGAGAAATTACTTGGTTGGCATGGCAACCCATTCCCACCCTGAGTTTCCATCCCTGAGCCTCCCTTCAGCTCCCGAGGACTGCGAGCATCATCGGTCCCTCTTCACCCTTTCATGACATTACCATCCATACCTTTCTCTTTCACAAAGGCTTTTAATTAAATTGCATCTGGCAGCCACAGGCCTACCCAGGCATCTTGTTTTGTGGCAAATGCCTTCTGCAGGACTGAGCTGCTCTTCAACGTAAAGAGAAACTCCTAAACATACACAAGAAGTAGTCAGGGCCTAGTTACTGACCTATGTCGTGCGCCTTTTACATCAAAAGAAAATTACTATTCAGGAGAAAAAGATTTTTCCCTTTCAAAATAAGACAAATCCATCTACTGATAGTACACGCAAAATTTTCAACAGAAAGTTATTTTAGCGTAGCGCACACTCATAGGGCATTTGCTTGATGTAATCTGCACTTAACATGAACTACTGGGCAACAAGAAAAAAACATATCTTTTTAAAGAATTTATGGTTCTATAAATCATTTGAATGGACTCAAGGAACATACCAAAATAAAAAGATAATTCAGGGCACACAACCAATAATACACCCTGCCTCATAGACATTTCAGAACATCTCTCCACTTGATATCAATAAAATTAGTCCACAAAGAACATTTAAAATTCAATTTTTAGTTAAAAAAAAAAAATATCTCGTGTTGTAGGATGGATTAGTAATGGATTAGTTTAATAGTACAGTTAGAACAAAATTAAGAACAAGCATCATATCTGATATGTTATCATAACTGACACGTTACTGTGCCTTAAAAAGCCAGGAAATTTAATCTAGTTATTTCTTCCAATTATTTTTAAGGACTTTTATACCTCTCAATGGTTCTAGGGATTATAGTAGCAGTTTTCATAGATATAGGATTCTTGCACGTTACCCTGACCCCAAGCTGGTGCCATGAGTAAGTAACAGAACTCTATCTGTTCTTAAAAACTGAACAGGTTAACTTTTTTTTTTTTACATTCTCTGCTGGATGCTGAATATTCAGTACCTTTCCAGAACAAGCCCACAGCACGCTTTCCACTCTGGACCAGATATTTCATACTCGACGTATTTGACTTGGATTTACTTTATTTTGAGCATCCTTTGTTTCTTTTGAATTTGAGGGTTGCAGACAGAGACTTTCAAATATCAAATCATGGGAAGGTGCAAGCGCTTTGCCATAATCTGTTAAAAGCTACCAAATTCATAGCTAAGCCTGTTATTTTATTATTCAGCCTTTGATAAATATTTGATCCTTTTCTGACAACAGTAAGGTCTCCACCTAGGCAGTGAAATTGGGATGAAACTCAAGGAGGACTCTTGGGTACACTAGAAGCATTTATGGTATTCTAAACCAGGAATAAATTAATGCTTGCGTATTCAATACTAACAACATGTATATTTATTTTATGCCAACAGCTGCCTTAAATTGCCACTTCATCCCATCAACACTCTGAATGGTTATTCAGGAAAAAAATGAAGTGTATTTCATGTTCCAGACAAGTCTCTCAGACTAAATTCATTCATGAAAACTAACATGTAAAGCAACAAAGGAAACAAACTCAAGCTTTGACTCAATGAGCCAAACAATCCACTTTTTTACCAAGAACAATGGTAAATAATACCTACCTTTCTGCTCTGGATTCTTTTAGTTTATTCTGTAAAAATGAATACTATTCAGAAGCCAACCAGAATAGTTTCAGCTTCTATTCTATTTCTGTCTGCTTTCTGTTGGCATGTGCTACGAGTTGCTATTTTATGGCTAAGAAGGATCTGTCATTCAATCCACTGCAGTCGCTCTGGTGTTCTCAAAGTCCCATATGGACAAAATCAAGATGACCACTGTTCATGTGGAAAGAAGAACAGGCTGGAGCTGTGGTAATCAGTGGTTGCTTTGATGTAATGACTTTTAAGTAATGGAGGTTGAAACCCAGAGGAGAGCGAGGAAAGAAAGACAGTAAGAGATACCTAGATCAATCTAGACTCTTAACTACAGGAGAGCAGAAGTTTCCAGGGAAGTACGTGGGATCCCATGAGAGGTAGCTCTAAAAGGCCCAAAGAGCACAGGAAAACCAGAAGATCTTGAAGGACAACAAAGTGCAAGATTAGCACATCCCACTACTCAGAAAAGCAAGTATCAGGACACCAGTCTGGCAGATGTGGAACACATGATGGAGCTCCAGTGCAAAAAGCTAGTACAGCAGGAGAAGCAGGCAGGGACAGTGTATGAAGTATGAACACAGAAATATCATACAGGCACGCAAGGATGGTGTCACGAAAGCCAAAACTCAGATGGAGGTCAGATTTGCAGGGAAGATCAAAGGCAACAACAAAAGCTTCCACCAACACATAAGAAGTAAAAGGCTGGACAAGGAAAATCTGGATTCATGGCTGAAGGAGGTGGGTGAGTTATTGACAGAGAACACTGATAAGGACAAGGTACTCCATTGCCTTTTTTGTGTTAGCCTTCATGCTTAGAAACAAGGTTCAAGAAGCAGAACAAATCATAAACAAGGACGAAATCTCAGGGATTATCTAAGAGGATCACTGCGTCCACAGGTGCTGAGAGCTGGTGATGTCCTCACAGCACCCTTCTCTACCATGCATGAAAAGTTCTTGAAACTCTTGAAGTGCCTAAAGGGGAGCTACAGGAGAGATGGGAGGGACTTTTAACAAGAGCATGTAGCGATAGGATGAGGGGTAATAGCTTCAAACTGGAAGAGAAAAGATTTAGATTAAATATCAGGGAGAAGCTTTTAACTACGAGGGTGTGAGACACTGAAACAGATTACCCAGAGAAGCTGTGGAAGCCCCATCCGTAGGAGTGTTCAAGGCTTTGAGCAACCTGGGCTAGTAAGAGATGTCCCTGCCCATGGCAGGGGGGGTGGAGCTATGTAATCTTTAAGGTTCCTTCCAACTTAAACCATTTCGCATTTCTATGATTCTGTTAGAAGAGCAAAACCATCAGAGAAGTCCAGCAAAGGGGACAAGGAAACATTCAGAGCCATCAAGCACCCAGTACTAGAGAGCTAGCAGAATGCAACCAGCCAGAATACAACCAGGCTGTATCCAAAACATCTATCTGACAGATAACCATCAAAGAAAGTGGTAAATGATGTAGAAAGACACATGCAGAATTAAAAGCACAACCCATCATATCTGTAATCCAGATAGGAATGCATGATGCTGCTGTCTTCCCAGGACAAATTGACATGACTGCTAGGGAATTTCCAGTAACTCAATTACAGCTATGACATAAGGTCCACACACAACATCACAGATGAAGATCAAAGCCAAAGTCAGTGCTTTGGCATTAATATTGATCTCTACTGTAAATTATGGAAGCAGAACATGGGCTACAAACACTACCACAGTAGCCTATGAAGGTAGGATGTAGGTGGCACTGGTGTCCCCTCTGAGGAACAAGAGGAATGGAGACTTTTGGGAGAAGGCAGGGCTGTGGAGCCTTTCCATGAACAAGCCTCGCTTGGGAAGACCTGCCATCCTCCCTCTGTTGAGTCCCCAGCACCTCTCCTCCTCCTCCAGCCCATTGCTCCCTGCCCACCCCAAAGCACTGAGGCTCCATCATAGGGGTGGCCGGTACGGAGCTGCCGTGGGTTTCACCTTCCTTCTCTGCTTGAGCTCCGTGCCCAGGCAGTGGCAAACACAGGCAAGGGAGGACGAACACTGTCTTTCATTGCTGTTGGCTTTTTTTTTTGCCTTTGGTTCCTATGATTTTCTGGTGTGTTTAAGGGATGCAACCAAGCAAAAACAACATTTGTAAAACTATGTCTATGAAAGCAGATGCCCCTAAATAACAGCTTATTAAATACTCATCCTCTCAGTGTGAAACAAAGAGGTGAGGGGGGGTGAAGAAAGAGAATTTAAAATAAAAAATAATAAATTTCAAGAGAACAGGATCCTTAAAGTAATTTATGTAAAGGCTCTAATCCATGAGGAAAAATAAGGAAAAAAGCCAATAATGCTAAAAAATATACAGCTCTTTCAGTACTTCCCAGCAGGATACAGAACAAGAGTAAAATATACATTAAAAAGCCCACTATTTATAAGGCAACCTCAAATAGAAAAGAAGAGTTAAGGGAGCATCAACAAACAAGTGAAAGCTAGAAGCAATCGTTTTCTCATAACAAGCAACAAAGATTAAAATAGTTTTGGTACTATAATGACAAAGTAGCATTTGTCTCATGCTGTTGAAATGTTCTGTGATAATGTAAATTATTGAGTTATGTTGGCTTATGCTTACTTTTTTCTTAAGCTAGCCAGTATATAATAAAAATATAGTAACAACACACACTTACACAATCCTTCTCACTTCAAGTATCTCAGTGTCCTTAAAGAAATAAAGTATAGCAGTTATCCAAGTGAGAACCAGGAGTCAGTACAAAGGGAAAGGATGAAACAGCTCAGACACTTCCCCTTCTCTCATACCAATGTGCCTCATTGATCAAAACATCACAACAAAGTGACTACTCTAATGCTCATTAAAAAAAAAAGTAATCAATTACATTCACCAGCATGTAAAACCAAGATGAAAAGTAATGATTAACTTTTCTCCAAGCAAAATGATTCAAAGATTTTGTGGTTCACAATTATTTCACTGAGATATTTCAATGGAAAACGTTTTAAATAAGGAACTCTGAACCATGAAGAAGTTAACGTGCAGCAGCAGGTCTGCACTACTCACCTATATATATAATCATGTGCAGAGGCAAATGTGAGGTAATTCAAGGTAGCTTTCCTGTTAATAAAAGGTGGATTACCTAGCTCACCTTTGTTGGTTTCTCCATAGGAAGAGAGGGACTGCATTCGCTTGGAACATACTGAGTTTCACTGCAGCTGCAACCTGAATTAGATTGCAGAAGCCCTACCAGGTGAGGCACCAGATCAGAAGAGTACCTGCTTTTTAGATGCCAATAATTTCACATGGAAGTCCAAAACTCACACGACTCTATCTTAGAATCGCACTGCACTGTAACACAGGAAAACTAGAGACCTGTGTTGAGTTTCAACACAGAAGCAGAGCAGGATTTTAAGCTCCAGTGCTGTACACCAGCCAACATACGTCATGCTCTGTGCTCCCATGACTATAGCGTTCACACCTTTCTGGCAGGATGGGAAGAGCAAAAATCCGTACCTCTCCGGCTCCTCAATTAGGACTGAAAACTATATCAAAATTACAGTTAATCCACGAGTATTGAATTCCCAAAAGAAACAGAAGACGGAGCACACACAAGTCATTGGAACTGGGGTTATCAGGGCGAATGATGTAAGTAGAGATATTTAGGTGGTTGAAAATTTTTTTACACCTTTTTTTACATTTTCAACTATTTTTAATGCAATAAAGGAAATGTTGACCTTTCACATCTCTATAAAACAAGCTATTTTCAACCCAAAATGTGGATTTAGAAAGTCACAGTAACCAACAGATATACAGCTTGTGTGTCCCATGGTTATTTTTCTTTATGGCTGGAGTTTCTCAGCTGAATAAATCTTCCATGAGTTTCCCATCATAAGCTCTGGTAGCAGAGCAAGCTGAGAGGTCATACATCATCAGAAAAGCAGACTGGCTTCAAGGTGAGCCCATGAAATAATTGACTGGGGATAGAAGGCAACCAAACTATAATCTCAAGACTCACATCAGCACTATGCTCAAATCAAAGGGTTGACTTTCCTTCTCCCAAAGCCAACATTATTTTTTCAGTCCATATAAACACACAAAACTGTTGCCAATTCAGGTATTTAATATACGATATATTTTGTGCTGTTTTTCTACAGAACTGTAACAATATGAAGTTACACTGATTTCTGGGTATTATCCCACATTCTCTTTGAAACTCTTCCCAGTCTTGCAGATAAAATACCTACATCCTCATAAAATCTAATTGCTTATTTAAGTGAAATCATCTTGCTGCCCCTCTGTCACTATAGACATGGGAAACCTCCTTCTGGCATGGCCCTGTTAGCTAAACATGAGCTGTTTGGAGAAGAGATCTTGTTCTGCTTCACTCCTTTTAGACTTGCTACTACATTCCTAATACATATGATCATTTGTATCTGAAGATGCCTGTTAAAGCAGTGTCTAAACACAACTTCTGATTAATTAAGCCAAGATATCCAAAGGACCATCCTTTATTTGCACAATGCCTAGTACGATGAAGTTCTCACCCTCAACTGAAAAAAATCTCCCTGTTCCTTCCATACATGCAACAAATGATAACAGAATAAGGACTACAATCCTTAAAGAGCTCTCTCAACCACCAACTTATCTATCTAGGAAAGGAGAGCAATAGCAGACAGTGGTCACTAAATTAAATCTCAGAGAATGTGGGATTCTTCTTAGAGAGAATGTCAGACAGCATCATATATCTTACAACCCCACCTGCATTTTCTTTCTGTAAACTTGGTTTCCTTGGCAAAAAGACTGCCTGGCAAGCGTGACAGTGAGTGTGCTGACTGAGCTGTTTAAGCTATCATTTCCTATTAGACTTAAATCTATTACCTTTCTATTGCACTTTTTGTATCAGATCCCTGGGGGGAAAGAATCTCAAATAAATAAAACACACCAACAACCATGGCACAAAACCTCTTTAACTGTCTTTTCTATAAGAAGCTGACTTTAAAAGGAGTAAGGAACATGTGCAATACTGCAAATACTTAGTATTTGGCAAGGCAGTAGCATGTAGACACACTCCTAGTAGGCAGTTTGGATCCCAGAGGCAGTAAAGGTGTCTCAGGATATAGTTTCAGATATCATTAATCAGTTCTAACTACAGACCTTTGTCAAAAGTAGCACCCAGGATCTTCTTCCCAACCTTCCTCTCTCCATAGAAGATATCCATGATTTCATAAGAGTATGACTGCAGGATGTATACAGTCACGACCTTTCTCCAATTGGGCTGGGTTTTCTTGGATCAGTGATCGATCAACCCAACTCTCCCTGATGTCATACAGTCACTGGCAATGGATACAGCAGAAATGCTGGGTTGAGAGCAAAGTTGTAGGAGCTGCCTGTCTTTTATTCTTCATATGAGCTTCCACTTAACATGAAACAGCACCCACAGTATTTTTCAGCTTGTGGGGCTTCACTCGGCTTAATGAATCCAACTGATGTAGCTGTGGTGCACCCTTCTAAGGATGTGTCTTGCACCCTCTTGGGGTTCCAAGCATAACCCTCAGCAAAGCTCGGGGAATACAGCTGTACCTCCTTAGGTCCGTCTCACATGGCTTTGCTTTATGCTCTGGTATGTTATGTCCTTACTGGTCTTTGGGATCAGATATTAATCCCCCTCTGAAGCATGTCATGTATTTATGTCACTGTGAAGCAACTAATGAATAGAATCAGCTGTGTTTCTAACACCTCTATAACACTCCTCAAGAATCCTCTATTGCAAGACAAAGAAAGCCAAAAGAAAGTAAGAAGGGTTAGTTTCTTTGCAGAACAGACTGATACATGTGCAATGTTCACATGCCATTTGTTTTCCCAAATCAGCCGTGCTAAACATTAAGTAATTCAGAAAAAGAAAAAGAATTGAATTATTTGAATGAAGTAGAGATTCACAAATTAAAACAGCAAATACTTGAAGTGCTTTTTCTTCTAATAATACAAAAAATCTGCATAAACCAGATGAATTAACTTAAAACAGTTCCCCATATAGTCAAGGAGCAAGCTTTACTATTGAGCCTATTCTCAAATGAATTTCAATAGGTACTTCCGGAAACCTTTGAAAATCTAACAGATTTCTGTCACTATTACTCAGGCTAAGGTAGAACATGTTTATGTATATAATAAAATAAGAATGGATAGTATTCTTCAGACACAAGACGACAAGATAATTTGACTGGAAAGACATGGAAAACAATATTAGCTTAATGGGTTTTGTCATTTTAGTCATTCTTTTCACAATTCAGCCATGATAAAGCATGGAAATGGAGATGGATCAAGCAGAATTAGTAGCTGAACTCAGAACAAAATACATAATCTTCAAACAATGACTTAAGGGGACAAAACACAGGCATAGGAATGGGTGAGATTGCAGGTTTGGAAACAAAAAGGCTCATGAAAATTAGAGGCCCATTATTCTCTGTATTTGAAGATGAATCATGGGACACAAGTCGCACATTCATAGCTCCTTTTAACAAAGCTTATGGCCCGACTCCACAAATACTTGAGGAAATGTAACTTCATATGTGTAAGTTAGACATACGCCACATCCTGCAATGACCAGCAAGTCTTCAAGATCTCACATCGAAGCAGTCAACACTATTCATCCTCACATCTTGATAGTAGCCATCAGCTAACAAATCCACTGCCCAGTGTGCATTATCATTTAAATTAATCCATCCTCTGTACATTTTTACAATGAAGAGTATTGCTTTTCAGCATAGTTTTTGGTACAGCTAAAGAACAAAGATCTTTTTTTCCCGCCTGAAGTACCCCACGTTCACCTACGTGGGGAGGGACCACCTTCTTCACGTCCTTCTCTGAAGCTGGTTACTGATATGCAAAGATTTTACTGCAGACCAAAAAGATCTAAAGCTGTAGGTCACTGGAGGATATTAAATGATAAGCAAATTCACATTTCTAAAGTAATTCTACCAATTTATTAGCAATGCTAGCTCCTGTTCCGCAGTAGGGGAGATAATAACGAAGCCTTGTTAAAGGGCAATGCGATATCTTTTATGTAATGTCTTTTTTTCACTTCTGATAAAGTCATTAAAGCGGCACTGTGTCTTCTTGAAGTCTCAAACAATAGTCTGCATTAAATCTCCTGTGCAAAATTAAGAATGGTAGTTCACTGGAAAAATAAGTATCTGTTCTTGCTAATACTGATGGCCTTCTAACAATCATTAAACTACTCTAAACCGGCAATGATAAAACAAAGCAGAACTGTGTTAACTTTTTCCAAAGCAAAGAGAAAATCCATTTTCCTTGTAAGTACTTCTTTGTTCCAAGTTTGCCCGGTAACCTATATCTTATAAGGCATGTCTCCCTTACAGGCTGCCTAAATCCCATCTTCCCACCACCACCTAGCTTGAACTCAGCACCTTTTAAACCTGTGTTGGTAAAGGTTTGTCTTTGCTGCATCAATGTCAGTTGTAGCTCCCGAGTCCTGTCCCCTCTCCACCAGTCACAAACTTGAAGTAGCTGGTGCCTGGGGTGCAGCTGAAACACAGGCATCAGCTCCAACTGCCTTTCAGTCTCAGCTAGAGACTGGGCTGCTTTACAGTGAGGGTAGTTCCCACAGCTTCATAGCTACCGTCTTCCAGGGCTACCCTAAAACCCTAAAATTTTCTGCTGCTCAGGTCAATGGGTTGGTAGGTTAGTAGTTCACAAACTGTAAGGGGACATATGAATTTGGGGGAAAAAAAAAAAGGCTTTTAATAAAGTCCTAGTATAAACACATATTGTTTAATCATTAAACTCACCAAATTATGAAATAAATTGAAACCCTGGAGTAAAAACAGACTCAAATGCGGCGATAATGTCATCTACTGAAGTCATCCACCAAGCCAGTATCGTACATGTAACCCCATTACAACAATTCCCATTTGAAGCAGGGCTGTAAGCATTTCACTCACCTCCTTGTGGTCTTGGAGCCAAACTGAGAATCACAGGGGTTCCTTCTGGGCCCTGCTCTTTGCCAGTAACTCAGCGCTGGCACCAAGGCCCCCTGAGAAAACGCCTGCACCTTTGCCTCACTTCCACCGGTAACACACAGGACACCAGAGGAACATGAAGGTGACGATGCATACCAGCACCCAAGTGGGATTTGACCCAGCAAATTTGACATCTCTCCAAGCATACACTCACCTCCACCAACAACTGCCAACTGCCCAGGGTGTGATTAGAATCCTCTCTACTGGCTGGCCTCTCACATCAGGCTAACTCTCAAAGAATCAGGATGGCGAGGAGGATGGGCTGGATGTCCCACACAGCATGGCATGCACTCGCAGCCAAACAACACCCACATTCCCCCAGCAAGGTCCCTTCTGCGCATCCCGCCTCAGAGGTCATGAACCACAAAGGAACCACTGATCAAGGCACAATTACTGAGAAAACACCTTTTCTGGTTGACATATCCACATGCCCTGCAGGAGAACGTTCAATACCTCTACAAGAAGTATGCATGTATCCTTGGAACCCACAATTAATTTAATCTTAATTTCAATACAGTTTTGCAGTAATTGCCTTGTAAACACCCATCACCATTAACGTGGAGGATGTGCCAAGACTGAGCTGCTTAGCTATCACATGTGGCAGCCTCCCAGCCTGCAAAAGCAACCTGAAGAACAACCCCCATCGCTTCACCACGCATCGCATGGCCTGGCCCCAAAAGGGCTAAGCAAGATTGTCACACAGCATGACAAGGGAATTCTTCCATTGCCACCAGAAAGGGCTGGAAGCCAATGTCAGATAAATTCAGATTAAAAATTAAGTGCACGCTTTCACAAGAATGGATAGTTCCTAACATAGATGTGGGAGGTTCTTCACCACAAACTGTTTGAAGATCAAGAAGACGTTTATTGGAAATACAAGCTTAGACTTAAATAGGAAACAATTCAAAGTGGTCCCGTAGCCATTTTCAGGTAGAAGGTCAGATGGTGGTGTTCCAGCTCATCCACAACAACTCAATGTCCTATGGTCCGATCACTCAGCCTTCACCACCCTGGTGAGGGGCCACTGGTGCTCTAGACTGTCACTTTCAGTACTCCACAACAAACATAACTGACTTTGGGACAGCCCTAATCACAGAAGAAACTTTCCTTTCATAACCCTTAAACCATGCTTCACTTTTGCCCTTGCAGCAAACCTAGAGCTAACAGCAGATACCAAGCAGGAACAGAAAAAAAAAAAAAAACGGCTGTCTTCCTACAGGTTTTCGAAAAGTTTGCCTTGTCTTGTCTGGTGTTCATTCTCAGCAATGAAACTTTGGTCACTACCTTCAGAAAACTTAAAAAGATGGTGTTAGCTTGCAAATTGTCAAAGTAGAAATCATGTCTCCCTGTATACACATATGCATATGGAGATGCAGCTCTAGGGACTTTGGGCACTATAAACAACAGGCAGACATCACAACTTCAAATTCATGCTACTCGGATCACACTTTAATTCCCATTCCATACTTCCCAGTTATGATATTTATCTTCCCAAAGAGCTCCACGTGCTGTTTTCAGTAATCACATCCTTCAAACACTTGTCCCTGTTATGTCTACCAATATCTACATATTCAAAACAGTCTCTGAAGCACATGCTAAACATCTGTTTCAAACACCTTTCTCTTTAGAGTTTAAGCCGTTTGCTGGAAAATTGCCATCCTAGTGGTGAGCTCCTCTGTTAGTGAACTGGAGAATTCATTTTCTATTTATTGATTGTTCCCTAATGAAGAATCATAAAGGTGCCAGAGATTCTTGACCAGACACTACTTAATTAGTATCAAAGCACATAAAATCCCAAATCAAACCAAGCTCTTTGTCCAACAGCTCAGTCACTGGAAAAGAAAAAGATGACATCATTTTTTGCTTACAGAGAAGTCCATAAAATTTTATTAAAAAAACCCTAAGGAAATTAGAAAACTATATAAATTGTTCATTTCCTTCCAGTTTCTAAGACACCAAATAGGTCTTCCAGAATTGAATCACACTTTGCTAAAGGAAGTATTCTTCATAAAGGACCCAGCAATAAGCATCATGCATAGATTTTATTTTAAACTAGACAAAGTCAAACACCAATAAACATTTGTCTTCTGAACAATATAGAGATAGTTTTGCTACATATGAAGATGTAATATAAAGCATCCACACTGTATTAAAAACTACCTCTAATAGATCTGTCTTTTCATCACTGTGGCTCATACAATAGGCCAACTTTTATGTTCCCTCAAACTACACCGTAGTAAGAGTATTTTCTGAGGATACCTGCTCTCAAGAAGGCAGAGAGATGAACAAGAACTCTATTAAACGGCAAGGTTCGTTTTTTTTCCTCTCAGACTTAAAGCCTCAGAAATATTGTGAATAACTGATAACTCCTTCCAAGTCTTTCAAGCTAAGTCAACCTGAAAGTTAATTCCCTCTCTTCCATATCATTTAAGTTCTCAGTTCAATAATTGAGAAAATAGTGGGAAGAAAAAAGAGTCAATTAGGCAAAAGCTCATCCCTACATGGCAAGTGCTGCACACTGCACACTGCTACACTGCTACACTGCTGCTTCCACTAGGCTCTCTGCTTCTTGAAGGTGTCTCTCTTCAGAGCAGTGAGGTGGCTTGGATTCTTTGGGATAATGAAAGATGCACACAAGAAAATAAAGATTCATGATAACACAATATCCACTAAATACAGACGCCCTCATAATAATCTACAATCTCCTATGTGATTATTACCACATATGTAAGAAAACACCATCAATACATCCAAAAACGTAACCTTCCATTTTTGTAAAGTCTACCACTCCAGTGCCAAACTCTTGCTCTGCAGAAAGTTCAAACTCCGAACTCAAGATCTCGGTTCTGTTTTCAGAAGTTGATGCAAAACCAACTTTAACTATACAAAGCTTCTAACCCTCTTACCATAAAGACAAACGAGTGTATTCCACCAAAAAGACAGCAGGTTTGCCCAAACAGAAAACAGAGGAGGACAAGCACATAAAGGATGAAACAATCACAGTAAGGCAAATATCCCAAAAAGGCAGAATAGCAAAGGACTTCTCAGACATATGAATTTGGCTTCTTTACTGTAACCTATGATTCCTCCCTGTTTTTCTTAAACCCCACCTTTTGTTATCATCATAAAATACATCAACAGCTTCTCAGCTACCCCAGATAGCTTTCGTAAGTCTTCCGCTGAGCTTTGTTTTGTGGTCCCAAGCAGATGAGACTAGACACTCAGCACCACATCTCCTATGAAAATGAGTTCCAAAATGGAAGAAATGAAGAAAAACAGAAAAAAACCCGACGACATAACAAGAGGGACGGCTAACCACAGAGAAGCTCAGGAAAGGTCACCAATGCGTCACAGAGCGAGGCCACACAGAGACCTCCACTTACCCCTTGCTCGGATTCCAGCAGCTCTGTTTTGACTCTGACTGCCGGCATCCCATCAAGCATTAACATTCTGTTCTCAAAGACGCTGATGTCCTAAGGCAAAAAAGGAAAAGGTTAATAAATAAAAAAATGATGAAAAACACTTGGCTTAATTCACTGGTTTAGTTCTAGGACACTGTAGAAGTAAGTTTCTTCTAGCAGAAATAAAGTTAACAAAGATGTACTACTAATTTCAAGGACTAGCTACCAAGTTACTACTTCTGTTAAAATAGTAAATTATACTTTCACTCATCCTTAAAAGAGAACTAAGTCTTTGTAAGCAACAAGGGAAAATAATTTCCAATTACTATTAATTAGAACTTAATCACACAGGTGCAGGTATATAAATTCCTTGCTTTGGAACCAGAAAGAAGAGCATTGGTGTCAAATAACTTCAGTTTTTTGGCAGCATACTTAGGTATATTTGATTTCAATCAAAATATTCATACTTCTGTATTACCTAGAAAAAGCATATACTTGAATTCAGAGAAGTTATAGCGAAGATCTGTACACGCGCACACTATAAATTAACACACATTAACAACTCCTCAGATTTTGTATCATTCATTATCTTGTAAAGTTATCAGCCTTTGTTTTCAGTAGAGTGGTTACCTAATCGAAACTTTAGGCTAACAGGTTGCCCCAGAGGGGCTGTGAATTCTCCATCCTTAGAGATACTCAAGAACTGTCTGGGTAGGGTTCAATGTGTTCTAGGTGAAATTGCTTGAGTAGGGGTGTTGGATAAGAAGACTTACAGAGGTCCCTTCAAACTCAGTCATTTTGTGATTCTGTACCATTTCTCAATGAAAATCGCCATGTGCTCACCTCTGACACAACAGAAGTAGAAAAGCATGTTAAAAACATACGCTGTCCTTGTAGAAATGGGCAATATATGCTGAGAGTTCCGATTTGAAGTGAGATTTGCAAAACTGTGCTTCACTGAATCAACATCCCTGCTCTGAGTGTCTCATCCTGCTGTTGCCCAAGCAGTTGATGTAGAGATGCAAAAAAACCTCTTGTACCTTCAGTTTAAACGCTACTTCAATCTCAGTCAATTTTCTATCCCAGCCAAGGCTCAAGGCTGGTGTTTGAAAGCTAGCCCCTTCAGCTGCCATTTAGTTTAGACAACATGGAGAGAATAAAAGACATTTTATCCCCCAAGCTAGAATCTGACCTTACAAATCCAGACAACTTGGTCAGCGGTACAGCGAAATACGAAGACGTCACAGGTATTTTTTTTTTCAGAGTGAAACTACAGCCTGTATTGCCTATAAGTGACTCATTCACAGTCACTTACTTGTCTACAGCCCTGTCTGGAAGGCAGCACTTCGAAGACTCGAAACTCACCTCCACTCTATCCGTTACCTCGTAGTCCTGAATAACCTCACTGTAATGGAAAAAACCCCGCTTTCCCTGCATTTCACAGGCAGCAAGTCTGTTCAGTACTGCGTGCTGCCCATTATTCATAAGGAGTATGTTCATAGCCCGGGTTGTTATCAGGGAATTTTAAGAGAAATGGTCTGTCTTAATGGGGCTTCCAAAATACATTTAAAAAACTTAAATTACTTTAAGACATTTTCTCTTTTCCAATTAATGCTCATCACCCCAGGTTCTTCATTTTCAGGGGATATAAATATTGCAGCAACTGTTTCTTTTTGTATACTCCCCTTTCTTGCAGTTTAAATAACATGCTGAAAAACTGAGAAACAGATACGCCCATGCTCCAACACGATGCCACCGGCACAGCAAATGACCTGCTTAAAAACCCTGTTGCCCTCCCTTTGAACCCCATGTGTTATAGCACACAGAGCTGCGGTTTGGTACTACAGGGCAGGCAGGAACTTGACGGTAAAGCAGATAAAAAGAAAAAAAAAAAAAAAAGAAAAAAAAAAAAGGATTGCAATTTTCTTTTCTTCCTTAAAAGTAGATTGAGACAGTTCAACAGAAATCTCTAATAAATACTTAATGTACAAAAATTTCAGATCAAGCAGGTGATTTACGGCAGAACACCTCCATGCTCAAACACATATGGATGAAGACAAGTCAGGCTGTTGAGATGTCCCGGTCCATGCTGTGCTACCGCTATGCATCTACCGCGTTTTAAGCTTGACACAACAGGAAGAAGAAAAAAAAATACAAATGCTCTTCCCTGTATCTTCTCAGCAATTTCTTTTGTGCACCTTGATCTTTATTCAGTGTTTGAGGCATGAGGTGGGAAAAGAGCAGGACGAGACCCCGATGTCACAAAACAACAGGCTGAAAGGGTTCTAAGGCTTTACATCCCTCTTCCCAGCGAAGGCAGTGCACTGTTTACACATCAGAAGCAGATGTTAGGAGTCAGCCTGAGCTCCAGTGGTTTGGATTTTGGATGTGGTTTGGGGTGGAACAAGAGCAAGAGCCGGCCTGGCATTCCTGCAGTGTCCCCCCCGCACTCCTCCCTTCACCTATTCCACAAGCAGAGTGGTCCCTCTCCCTTCTTGATTTATGGGCAGCAGAGTTGAGTTTTACAGCAAGATCAGGAACATACCATCATCAAGCATCCCTTGGGCTGTTTAGCTGGTAGACAAAGAAGGATGAGCTGATATTGCTTCGCGTCCCTGAGGAGGTCTTACCCGCCTGAACGAAGGGACGAGGCTGGCTTGCGCAGGAGGCGCGGGCAGGAGGAGGGGGGAAGACAAAGCGCCACCGAGGAAAGGCAGGTTTAATGAACTGTTAGAATCTGATTAGAGGCTAATGTCCCTTTTAGTGCTTTGTACCAATTTACAGCTGATATACTTGAACCATTTTTCCCCACCGGCTGTGATAAACTCATTAGTTTTAAAAATGCAAGCTAACCAGAGCCTTTGAAGTTTAGAACTGATAAATCATGAAAACCTGACTAGTTCATGTACCATTTAACACATTTACATTTAACTAAATTTTCGTAGTGCTCACTTCCCCTTTTGTTCTCTAAAATCCTATTTCTTAAAAGCAGGGCTCTGGGTCTGAAGAGTGAATGCAGTGAATAGCTCTGGCTTCCAAGTCATTTATAATTCAGAGTAGCAATAATCACAGAAGTAGATTCCTTCCAAACTATTTGATCCCTTCTGCATTTATAACTGCAGAGACCTTGCGTGACATATCCTGGGTGGGAGGGCACCACCTGGTAATAGCCGAGAAGATGCTGTCCATGTGCTACACATATGGATGACATGTGTAGACCAACGGTTCCTCGGAGAGCTGATCTTTCCAAACTGTGCTCTTCTGCCACAACCAGCGTTTGCACTACAGTATGTTCACAGCCATTCAGCAAATAGGATGTAATTGCTGAAATTTGCATATGGTGGGCAGTCATCTAAGGCAAAAGGGCTTGGACTTACCCCCACAGTGGCTGGGAGTGTGAATCAAGCTCTCCCGGGAGCTCCTCCGGTCGGCCAGGCAGATGGAGCATCCACACCTGAGTGAGGCCAGGCTGCTACTGCACCCAGCATTAATGGATGACACTCAGGAGACCCACCAGCAGAGACTGCTGATGTGATGTATGGAGTCAATGCATTTTTCAGCCCACAGTCCCCTCCTGGCTCACTCAACTCTTTTCATGGACTGTGGCAGCTAACTTACGGTTCCCAGTGTTGCCCAGGTGGAGGTGACCTGAATTTGCGACAGCCTTTCCTTCTCCAATCTCCTGCATCCCACCCCAACCCACCAGGTGAACTCCAGTCACCCTCCTAAATAAAACACACAGCAGATGTATGTCCTAAACTGGGCACATAATCAAGCCAAATACTGTGTGACCTTACAAAAACATCTGTTCTCTTGGATCAATAAACTAACTCATCCTAAAAGCGATCAACCTCTCTTTCTTGGTGCCATCCGTTGGAGGCTTTCACTAATCACTTTTGGACATTTATTCCCTTGAAAGATTAATTAAAAACACAAATCATACCCAGGTCCGTATGGGCAACTGCGATTAGAGCAGTTGTTACAGAAGATGGATAAGCTTTCAGGCTTACAAGATCTTCTTCTGAGAAGCTATGGCAATCAGTCTAATAACAAGACTCTCCCCACTCCTAGAAGGCCTACATTTTCATACAGCACCGCTGCAACTACAACCAGCATCTTCTTCACGTAGATGACTTTCTGTTGCAAGTTTCAACCCAATTATCTTCGGCTACTTTAGAGGAAGAGAAAACAAACCAGAAACTTATATCTCATCCTGGTAGAAAACCCCCCAGCATCCTCTAGTGTTTATTTAATTATGAGTTACACCATTATTAAATTTGGCTCCATCCACGCACAGGGCTGTGGTTCTGTAGCCAAGTTTTCAATTTGGCCAAGCCACACGTGAGAGAATCACGCTGCAAACTTTTAACAACAGCAGGGGAGCTGATGCCACAACCAACCTCCTGTCCTGAGACACCAATGAAGACACCTTTGAACTCCCTCCAAAATTTCTTCTAAGCACAAGATGACAAAAACTGCACATGCCATCCCATGCAGTTCTTGTCTCTCCTATTGTGCAAGATTTTCACATCTAGCTGCTAGTACTAAAACATTAGAAAGAAAAAGATGCTCTCCCAGACCTGGCCAGACTATGATGGACACAACCCCATGTGAAACCCCAGAAAGAAAGTGGTGAGCTCAAGCTTCAGAGCACCCAGAACCCAGATCTCACCTTTCCTGAAAGGGTCGACAAACACCTATATTCAGGTGCAAGACAGTCCCCTCCTTGTTTCATCGTATGAGATATACAGAAGCAAGGTGGATGATGCTAGTTACTGCTGTCACTAATTAAGGTAATGGTCTTACTTAATCATGCTGAAGAACTACGCACTGGCAAGACAAAGCCACTGACAGCTCAGAACTTTTCTATGAGACACCAAAAATGTTCAGGTTGACAAATCAGTGTTTTGTAGCTCTGGTGGGGTGATCTTAGCTGGCTGCTACATGTCCACCCAGCCACTCTCACACTGCTCCTCCTCAACGGGACAGGGGAACAAAATAAGATGCAAAAGCTCAAGGGCTGAGATAAAGACAGGGAGATCACTTATGAGGTATAATCACAGGCAAAACAGACTTGACTCAGGCTCAACTTCATTCCTTCATTCCAACTCTTCCTCTACTTTTCTGTACAAACGGAACTAACATGACATGCTTTCATTTTTAAGATATGAAGTATCAAGAGCAGTCTCAAATTCAACATTTAAGCTGCAGTAAAATGTTTCAAGTTTAAGGGGGGTATGTTTGAATAGCAAAGAGCCAAGAAGAGCCTTAAGCAGCCTTTCCATCTCAAAGCTTTGACTTATAACTTTCCGTGACTCATCTTCTAGTTGTTTTTACACAACTTTTCTGGTCATGCAGTAATTTCTTAATTCATCATTATATTCTCATTTTACGGTTCCAAAATTTTGAGTCATTTTTGTGAAAACAGTTTTCCTGATAGCTCAGAAACATGATTTTCTAAGTTGTGGGTCTTGGGTTTTGGGTTTTTTTACAGGTTTCTTAGGAACAGCACTGAACTAATCACAAAGTAGCCTACATCACTTATATGCCCTAGCAATAAGGTTACCTTGTTGATTTTTCTGAACGTGAACACCTAAATTCACATGATTTTCATTACTTACATTACTATATTGAAGTTATCCATCAGTCGAAGCAACAGGCAGCGTAACACCTCAGGGCAAGAACTCTGAAGACCACTTTTGTCCACTCAAGACAAAGCTCTTGAAGATATGACAGATCCTTCTAAGGATACAGCTACATAAGATTTCCAAAGTTCGAAATTGTTTTTTCCTCTTTGTTTCAAGGGATAATAGAAGAATGAAAGTTTACCATCTCTTCTGAAGTATAACTATCTCCAAAGGGAGAGGAAACCAAGAAGAATGTCTTCTTTCCAAATTCTCACAGGAAAGAATTGCTCAGTTGTCTACTATCTCAGACTCCTGAAGACCTTCATTTTCGAAGAAGTCCTTAATATACCATATTGTGAGGTTTGTTAGTCACTTAAATGTAGTTATCTCTAGGGTGAAGCATACCAGTTAACATTGCCACAGTATGTATAAGAGCAGTTCACTCCAAGTAGTGAAGGAAACAACTATCAGATAGAAAATAAAAGTAAATTTATGCAGCTAGAAGATTATCACTCAACTGGGAGTTCTGCCAGGGAATCGGGGTTAACAGCCCATGGCTTGCCATAAGATCTTCATCATATGTAATTATGTCTATAGCAGTGTGAAACGTTCATAACGAAAGCAAAGATTCTGGTAGTTGTGCATTTTACTCGGAACTTGAATTTCCAGTCAAATTCACCAGAAAAGAAAAGGATCGCTTGCATTTATTGATGCTTCAAGGAAAATTAAAACAATTTCTTAAGAAAAAAAGTAGAGTGAAGCCTTAAACTTCATACTGTTTTCATGCGAAACGGGGTGGGGTTCATTTGAGTTCATTCCAATTCAAAATGGAATTCGTTCAGTGAGAAGAGAATGCAGAGCTTTGCAGAAGCCTGGGTGAATAATACGGACATACAAGCTGTGGTTTATGTTCTATCTAAAAAACAAAAGCTTAGAACACTACAGCAATGGACTTCTGGAAATACGCTAGGACAGCAGCTCAGCACGTGAGTCTGAAAAAATAATTAAGCAAACAACAAGGCTGGTTATTTCTCACTGATCTACATACTGTGTCTGCTTGTTAGCCCTGAATAGAGCTCAGGGCAGACCTAAATGCAGTGTCTGGAACTCCATATGTCACTTTGTACCACAGCAGGCTGCGGGAGGAGGGCAGTCCACCTATAGGTATGTATATCACGGACACACATCTGCATGGCATCCAGTGATCATGAAGGCATCATAGCTCTTAGCTTTTCAGGAAGGCCCCTGGAGTGCAGTCTCTTACTGCAGCCAAGCATGTCAGGTAGAGCCCAGACCTCCACAGCAGCTGTGACTCAACACTGTCAATGCCCAAGAAGCATGTGCAATGGCTGGCCTTCAGTTTGTTGCCGAGATCCTCATCTGTTGTACCAGACCATGTCTGGCTGTATCCTGCTGCTACCAGTGCAAAGATGTACACATGCAACACGAGTTTCTTGAATTTCTACTCCTGTGCCTAGATCCTTCAGAAAAAAAACAACCAACAACTAATTTTGCAGACAGCAGGCTTCCAAAAGTTGTTCAGTAGCCAAATCTCTAAGGATGCAGCTAAACCTTAATTTGCTGTATATTTTTCAATATATATTGTTCAAGTCTCAACAACACTCAGTGAAGGGACCCAAGGTCTCATGTTCTACTTCTGTAGTCTTTCTGGTTTATTTGGGATTAAATCAGTTTTACCAAATATAAATAGAACCAAAGAGATGTGGTCAGCGTCCAAGTGACAGCGTCCGGGTGACAGAGGAACGTCAAGTGCATTGGCAACTAGAGGCCGATCTGCTGTTTCCCAGACTCAGCAGGCAACCTTGTCAGCTTGGACTGCTTAAAATCCCTTCACATCAGCTCCACTCTCCTGCCACTTTTAGCTGCCTCTACAAAGAATTACCAGTCATTCCTATAGTATATAATTCAGACGCAGTATGTTACAAGTAACAGTAATTGCACCAGGCCCATACATTCAACTTTTATCAACACTAATGGCTCCTTTGTTTTCCTTCTAACACAACAGTCACAGAGTACTTGATAAAATTTTTGTGAATACCAATGATTCATTAAGTATTAGTGGATTTTCTTTATCTTACACTTAAAAGCCCTGCATAACAAAAAATCTCCACCCCTCAAACAAAACTAAGAGAAAGCCAAAAAAAGAGTCATCATTTAGGAGAGACATATGCTTAAGAAAGGGTAACTTTGGAAAAAGCATGCATGACGTTTATCTTTACACTAGAATTAGTCAAGAAAAACCCCCAAACATTTTGTAACACTTCATAATAGTCAAATAAACTCCTGATAGTTTCCTTTGTGTTTTTAAAGCACAGACAAGTCGTGAAGACTGCTATCAAGTGGAAATTCATTACTTTTTCACAAAGAACCACAGAATGATGATATGGGATTGGAAACCCAAACAGCTAGTAATTGACCTAGATGTCACTTTTCCTTGACACAGTTACAATTCAAGTGGTTTTAAAAAAACCTCTACTTAACTTCCAAAGAGTTTTCTGTTATGTCAATTGTCCTCGAGTTTGGAGAAGAATTTGAAGAATAAAAAGAATAAGAGCCCAAAAGTTAAAAACATACCTACCTCACCCCCAAATTGCAATGGGAAATATAAAAGAATTGTCATCATCCTACAAATATTATACTGATCAAATTTACTAACACATAAACTACTAAAAGGTTACCTTTACTTGCAGGTGGGTTGTTGACTCCATTATTAAACTTGAGAAAAAAATTTACACGAATGGCTGGTAAGATAAATTTCAAGGCTGGTTTCAGTCAAGAGGTACACTGTCTTTTGCCTTTACCAAGAACTAAAATCAAAGTTCAGCTAATCTAAAAGCAAGTCTCAAGTCACAACATGTTCTTAATTAACTTCTGGTGCCAAGGAGGAGTATGTGACATCAACAGAGTGTCGGGGGAATAATTCTGCCATATGACAAAATTCTCCTCTATCTGTTAATTGTCTAAATTGTGACTGGAATTTTGCTGTGAATTCTGGCCTCACCTGCTCTGGTAGGAAAATAAGCTGCTGAAAGCATGGGGAGCTGGTTGGCACACTTTGTCCCCACCCGCCAGCATGCAAAGTCTGCTTTCATGAAGACAGATACAACATGGGCCCTGCACGCTGGAGAATAAAGGGAGCGTTTAGCATGTAGCAGTAGCCACGATTTAGTCCAAAATTATTTTCTGAGATGTCATGTGGCAGGCCAAATGGCCAAATATAGCATCTTGTTGTCTTGGCAAAGAGCAGCTATCTACAGTTTCCACTCCCTGCAGACCAAGAGGACCATTGCCTCCTCAAACTGATACCATCTTCAGCTCCACGATCGTAAAGCCCCAGAGGGAGTGGTGGAACAACAGTATGGGAGGTTTCATTGGCCTGGACATCATCGATTCCTCCATAAATTATGCTGGCCCTTTTCATCATAGGTTTCAAAGGAAGCAAACATGCTACCTACAATACTGTAAGGTCTGCTGAAGGCACAACTGATCAGCAGATCACCCCCAACCCTTCAACTCAGGGAGAAAACTGTTCCTTCAAGTGCCCTGTTCCCTCCCCTGGGATAAAATACAGTGATAAATTGATTATCAGCAGCAAAAGCTGACTTCTTATAAATCACGGACATTACAAAATATACCCTGTGAATAAGAGCAATGTAAGGTAATGCCATCATTAAATACGCCTCTCTGCCTTCTAGCAGCTGGGCCTCAGAAACATTAAGCAGCGGATACCGCTCTCACCAGCAGAGCTGTTTCTCACCTACCTGAGACCTCCAACATAACAGGCAGATCTAAAAGGGAGCCAGGACAAGCCAGCTTTTCCCCTTCGGATTAAAAAACATAACCACTAAGATTTTGAAATTCAGGAGGGTTGGTTTTTTTTTAGATTTACTTTGTTCACAAGCAATTTTTACAAACTTTTGTGGGTTTTTTTGTCTTGTTTTTTTTTTTTGTTTGGTTGGTTTTTGTTTTTTTTTTTTACTATTGAAGACAGAGCAGTATATGGCACCCATAAAAGAATCCCTTGTTCCCAGGATACAGTTGCTCGTTTCCAACTCAGCCTGTTGTCCTGCCAGCTACACAGACAGAGCAAACTCACTGCAGCCTTGAGATCAGGAGGATGATGATGAGGAAAACATGCCTGTGTGCAGCTGCACCCTCCAACACCAAGTATCGTAGGACACACCTGCAAAGGACCACAGCCAGTTCTCACACAATCTCAGAAACTGTCTGCTACTTTTCACCTACAAAGTCACAGAATGATATGGGGTTGGAAGGGACATCTGGAGATCATCTACTCCAACCCCCCTGCCAAAGCAGCTCCATCTAGAGCAGGTTGCAGAGGAACTTGTCCAGGCAGGTTTTGAATGTCTCCAGAGACGGAGACTCCACCACCTCTCTGCAGCCTGTTCTACAACTCTGCCACCCTCAAAGTGAAGAAGTTCCTCCTCATGTTTAGATGGAACCTCCTATGTTCAAGTTTGTGCCCATTGCCTCTTGTCCTGTCACTGAGCACCACTGAAAAAAGACTGGCCCCTTCTCCTCTTGATACCCACCCTTTAAGTATTTATAGGTGTTGATCAGATCCCCCCTAAATCTTCTCTTCTCCAGACTAAAAAGGTCCAAGTCCCTCAACCTTTCCTCATAAAAGAGATTCTCCAGGCCCCTAAACGTCTTTGAGACCCTATCTTGCACCTTCTCTAGCAGTTCCCTGTCCTTCCTGAACTGGGAAGTCCAGAAAGTCATGACAGGCAATAAGGGATGAACCAAAAAAATGTTCTTTCAATGGCCCAACTCCAGTCGCTTGAAAGAGCTGGAATGGCAACCTTTGCTCCAGCAGCTCCACAGCTTGAGCACCCGTGTTTGCAAAACTGCACGTCAAAATCCTTTGATTCATGCGCATGCCAAAATAACAAAGGAATAATTAAATAAAAGCAGAACTATTGAACGCTCAGATGAAAATGTCAGCCTGTTTGCCAGAAGCCAAGCTTTACTCCATCACCTTTTCCCTCCACCTTTTGCACAGCACCTTATATGCCCATGAAGGAAGGGTAAATTGCTTTATACACTTCTCGCCATGGAGCAAACAAACTGCTTATTCTGACATTTCAAAAGAAAAGCCATACAGGGCTGATGAAACTCCCAAACTGCAAATGTTTACCATCCTGTCGCAACTCGATCTCTGTTCTATTTAACATCAGTTTGAGGTTTCCCCGATCCCCACAGGCTCCACTGCAAACTCCTGGGAAAATATTAATATTAAAGCTGGTGGTACATGTCCAAAAAAAAGAAAAAAAAAGGGAGCAAACTCTGAATTTTCTTCACTTAGTGAATGAATTATACAAGCACCTCAATTCATGAATGAAGGAAAAAAAAAGAAAGTCTAAAATAACGCATCGCTCTCAGAACTGCTCCTGTCAACTTCTAGACAGAAGCTGATACCTGACTGCTCACATGTGGTGTTTTCTTACCCAAGACAGGATGACCAAAATGCTTACGTACAAACCTGTCAAATTAGACTCAACAAGCAATAAATTATTCTGGGACAAGGGTCCACTTTAAAGGCAATTCTAATTAAGTGTTAAGAATTTCTGATTAACAAGTTTCAAATGTCGCCAACACGCATTTCCCTCAGACTCTCAGAGAAGTTGCATTTCCTCAAACATGTTAAAAAAAAAAAGTGTACTGCACAGGAACAAAATTACTGCCAATAATTAAAATAACTGCATAATTTCAAGATTAAAGAGTATTTTAAGTAACTATAGATATAGCCATAAAAATGACAGAAATACATCAGATAAAGAGTTATTTGAACAGCACATACTGCGCTACATTAACAGACACTTTGAACTTTCATTATAGCATCTTTAAATTTCAGAGATTATCAAATTTGCTACATGCAGCCAATCAAACTGGGCTTATATATTAAATTTAGGTTATAAACAAAATACATGAGTGCGTGTCTAGGGGAAAGACGAGATAAATAATTAGCTTCTACCATATCATTTTGCAGCATGAAACGTCATGTAACCCTGGAAATATTCAGGAAACAATGAATACTATAGCAAATGTTTTTTTCTTAAGATCCCAGGATAATTCAGGTGGAAAGGCACCTCAGAAGGTCTCCAGTCCAACTTCCTGCTCAAAGCAGGTACAGCTCAGAGGTCAGACTGAGTTGCTCAGGGTTATGTTCAGTCAGGACTTAACCTTAACAGATGGAGATGGCAGGAAATTTCTGGGTAACCTGCTCAGCTGGGAGATAGGCCTCATGGCAGGGTTGGGTGAAAGGTTTTCCTCACATTCAGCCTAAACCTCCCATTTTCCATACATTGCCTCTCATTGTCCCACAATACATGGTTATGAACTGACCAAGACCCCCTGAGCCCACACATCCCGCCAGTCTTTGCCCATCCAGCCTCTAATAACTGTAACTAAGACACATGCTGACTGTTCCCATGGATCAAAGGGCAGTTTACTGGCCTGCAGTGCTCCAGATCATCCTTCTGGACTTCTGTAAAGAACACACCATTTGCTTTCTTCTAGTCATCAGGGAACTCCCATGGTCTCCAGCACCTCTCAAGTATGGTTGAGAAGGGTACCACAAGGACATTGGCTAGTGCTCTCAGCACCCGTGGATGCAGGCAGGTAAGTCCCATGGGCTTGCGTCTTCTCAGGTAATCCCTAGGACTTGGTCCTCATTCATGACTGCTTGTCTATAAGCACAGAAGTCTGTGAGAAGGCCACACAAGGTGAAGGCTGAGGCTGAGAAAGCAATGGAGTACCTCAGCCTTATCAGTGTTTGCTGTCTGTAAGTCATCCAACCCCATTCAGCTACTGACCCACAATTTCGTTGTCCAGCCTTTTACTGCTGATGTGGTGACAGAACCTCTTGCTGTTATCTCTGGTATTTCCTGCAAGTCTGAACCCCAGTTGAGCTTTGGCTTTCTTGACACCATCCCTGCCTGCCTGCACGGTTCTTCTGTGTTCATCCTTTGTAGTCTGTCTCTGCTTGCACCTCCTGCTATACGCTGCCTTTTTGCACTGGAATCCATGGGGTTTGCACTGGAAGCCACAACTCCCACTTGGAGAAGCTGGTCTCCTGACAAGTCTGCTTGCATAATGAGTTAAAAATCAGCTAAAAAACAACTGAACCTTTCTACATATTTGTTTATCAAGAGCTATCAATCAAGCACAAAAATACAGATACAATCTCTGGCTATGGGAAGTATTTGTGCACCGGATATTTTGCAAACTTGGAAGATGTACCAAGTAAAACCATCATTCACACACAACCTTGCTACATCCTTTTCCTCAGCATCCATCTGTTACTGCCTGGTATTAGAGGAAGGTAGACAGGCCTTTGCTTTAACAGAAAGCAGCCACGTGTATATTCCTATGTCTTTAAGTATAAAACATGCCAAACCCATGGAAGTTAAACCAGCTCTATACCACGAGATTTCAGTCTCAAGCCCCACACTCAAAAATGAATTGACATTCTTCTCCCAAGTACCTGGTACAGAACTCTGACAAAAAGGGACCTTAAGCTAGGTAGGTCACTGTCTATTCTTCTGCAGCATCTCACTCCCTGTGACTTATTCCAGAGGTAAATGAGACGGCCAGCACACAGCATCTACAGCTTAACATGGACTTTAAATGAGCCCTCCTTTTGTTTCCCTCAGTCACTACTTGATGGCTGAAAATGTAGCAACAGAGTCTGTCCATGCATAGCACCATTCATGACCAATTTCATGAATGGTAAAAATCACAGCCAAACAATAATGTCTGGCAAAGCACCAGAAGGTTGCAAGTTACTGTTATTCTCACTCAATTATACAGAAATATTACACCAAGCTACACAATAAAACCATGCATTCCTACCTACTGTTAAACTCCACCTTGCATCAGAGGTGCCCTGTGCAAAAGCATTTGACAGAACTGTGTGTGACTGTTAAATGTGCCCCTGCTGGGTCTTTAAATCCTCATTAGTGTTCTCTAAGTCAGTGCACCTGATTATACATCACACAGCGGGAAGATCTAACAAAGTATTGTTATTTGTATTATCTTTTTATAACCTAGCATCACGCTACCATTAAAAATGTATAGTGACCTTACCCATGTCAAGGCTTTCAAGAAATAACGCGCTGAGATAATTGGTTGTTTGGCATCACACATAGCCTTTATAGCGTGTGTCAAGCCCTGAGTCATAGTAATATATTTAATGTTTCTCATTAAGACATAATAAGAAATTGTGCCTGTATAAATCACATATTTATTTCCAACACGTGGCTCAGTTACACTGTGTAAAATGACAAAAACGATTTCCTGTCCACACTAGCTATGTCTCGCACAGAATAAAATGCTTTTATTAGATTTACTTTGCACCACAAAAACTGGATGGGTTAAGCTGCTCATATTTTTAAGCAATGACTTCTGCATAGGCAGAGCGCTATGTGCACTGTATCTTTCTGAAGAGATCTGGACCGCTAACATTAATAATGTGACAAACTGCCTCCATCATCATTCTGGATGCTGAAATTCAATAAACATTACTAAAATATTCTAACCACTAAAATCGCAGCCACAGTGGTTTCAAGAGCAGTGTTTATCAGACACTGAACGATGCTGGACAAAAGTCTGGGGAGTACTTTCCTCAATCAATGTAGATGATTCACAAGAATACTTTTCACACTGAAAGCTCATGCCAAGTCACCAGTTTCCTTGTAAAGCAAAATAAGAATTTAAGAATTCTTTCAGGGAAATATACCTTTTCTTAAAAATCCTTCCTTGCAGGACGTAAAGAATCGATGTCAGTTCGTGTTTTGTGACGAAAAGCACTAAAGCTATGTCACTGTTGGTGCCGTTTCTTCAGATGTCCATCCCCTGGCTCATGCAATAAACACAGAGTCTCCATCCAACTTTCGTATGTGTCTGCATGCCTTATGTATGTGGAAGTATGCTCTATTATTGTCTGAAGACATTAATAAATTCTGCATTTCAAGAATTATAGAACAAAAGCACGGTAATTCTATCACCTGTTTGGTGACAAGAATAATAAATTACTCACTATTAAGTGAAAATTGTGAAAGTCCATCATCATTTATTCTTAATTTCAAAATAGTCTCTGAAACATTCAGGTGTCGGGTTTGGGGTTGTTTTTGTTATTTGTTTGTTTTTTCCTGTTTGTTTGTTTTAAAGTAACACCACCTCTCTATGAGTGGCCATTTACCTGAAAAACAGCAGAGCTCTGAATTTATTTTCAACCTGAAAGAATACTCACAAGATCAATGGATTATGTTTGTTATTTTAAAACACAAAATTAAGTATTAACCCAAATACACTAAACCTGGGAAGAAAGAAAAAAAAAAAGAAACAACAAAGAACAGTCAGACTGCTGATTAACCATGAGGAACTAGAAGACTAATTCAGGAGATCACTGATAATACTGTTATGACTACGTCTAATTATCAAGAACTGTAGAACCCTACTTAGGCAAAGCAAGCCTGCTAAAATAGGTTACCAAGTAATCGTTCATAATTTTTTTGCCATCATCTGCCATACGACTGGCTCTAGGGTCAGACATAAAGGTTTGTGCCTGGATTAGGTAATTTTTGTTGAAACTTTGCAAGGCAGATACTAGTTAGGAACTTCCCATACTTATCATGTTGAACAGCCTACAAAGAGGTTAGTAACAAGCCATCATGCAGAGAGAAATCTTGGCTGGCTACCTGGAACGTTCCCCAGGGTTCAAAGCACTCCAAGCAGATGCAGGGTGGAAATGACCCGCTTCACTCCACACTATCAAGGACTACAGGTTCATCACTTTAAGTGTAATAAGCATGCTTGAGCTGCCATCTCAGAAAGAAGTGAAGGAGGCAGACACTTCCATGCTACTACAACACAACAAGCAGTAGATGTTTACTCTTTTCTCCCTTCAAACTTTTTAGAACTTCTAAGATTTTTCCAATTGAAGGCTTCAGGATTTTTAACTAAATGAACATCCCTTTAAAAAACAACCACTGCCATGCTAGCTGGCACTTAGGTTCCTTTACTAGTGCAATGTTATCTCAGCCACATGTGGAAAACTATGGGTTTTTTTTCCTGACTTACTAGAAACACATAGAAGTCATTTATGCTTGGGTCAGAAATGAGACCTTCTCGTTGAGACAAGCACACACGCAGCCCAAAGTAGGGTAAGCTGTGGAGAAGTAGGGTGTGAGGAAGTTGTCCTTATCAGAGGGCTACTTTGGACACTGTGACTCTTCAGGATCCTCTTCTGTGTCCTTAGGATCTGGTGCTATGCAGCTACATAGTGCATTGGAAAGTCTGGAGACAGAAGTGAACTTTTCCCCTCGCTTGCCTTGCTCATATCTTATTTAGGATTTTAGCGCTGTTTTGGGAACAGTTACAGACTTTAAATCACATTTGCCTGGTGTGATCTTTTATTTATTTACTCTAAAGATCTCCACGTGGGAGAGTTCAGAGACACCATGGTGGAAGAATTTTACCGTTTTAAACACTTTCTGATGAAAACAACTCTGTTTGTCCTTACAAAACACGGTCTCTGGTCCCTCCAGGCCATGATGTGGACAGACCCCAGCAACTAAAAGCAAATGGGTTATTACCTGGGTGCCCTCCTTTGCACACTGCAGTAATTGTTGCTGATACAGACTTACGACTAGACAAAAATAACTGGTTTACTAGAAACCCAAACAGAAAAAGAAATTGGTAAGAATTAAAAACAAATATCTAACTCTGTACAGCAACTGATAAATAATAATCTCTAACCAGAGCATATTTTTAACAGCATATTTAGTACACAGACTAGGTATTGTCCGCTGCTACCAAAATGACTGTAAATATTCTAAGATTTTTCATGAATAAAAGGAGAAACTAACCCTGCTCATGGAATGCTACACGCATGAAATTATCCCTTTTTTCCCCCCAGTAGCTTTGTTTCTTATTAGGCAAATAAATGCCAAAGTTTCTGTGCAACGATGAATTACTTGTCCAGACTTTTCTAAAAGAAGTAGCAAATGACATCAGGTTAATACAAAAGGATTCTTAAGCTGCATATAGCTCATAGAAACCAGAAACTAAGGACATCATTCACTGTTTCGGAAACCCACTATGCCCAACAGTAAATCTTTTCCTTGAGGCAAAAGTGGTAAGTAGCCTTGATCATAACAAACTGTTGCTACAGATCAAAGAGTAATGGCACATTTATATTCAGAGTAAAATAATAGCCAAACTCTTGCTTGAAGCCAAATACACGGCTGAGAAGCACACAATAGGAGTTGGGTGTTATTAACATCTACATTTAACCATTCTACTTCTCCAGTATTTCTTTGTCCATTTTCCATGCTGAAAAGATATCATCAGCTGAGGTAGAAAAAAAACCCCACCCACACCAACCAAAGTGGGTGAACTGGTTTGAGTAAATTAAAGCCTGAAACCTCTTAATATTAAAAACTTCTTTCCAACATACACCCACTTTGAAATTATGAAGGTTCTAAAACTTTTGAAATTGCTATTATTACCCCTATCGAAATAAATAGTAGGTGAGCATGGTTCATAAATGCTTTCCATATATTTAAATACGTAGCAGTTAGGATAATTACCCAGCCTCTTATGAGCCTCTTTTATCAAGCCATGAATTATCAGCAGCCAGTATATTTTTACTGCATAAAAGCCATATTTTCACAGAGATGCACATTGCTTGCTGCACCTGAAGAGCTTCAGAATTCCTGAATAAGGCAGTATGATAGTTAAAGGGATCCAGATTATTCAAAAGCAAGGTTTGGCTCCTTATATGCGAATAGTCAGGGTATTATGAACTCTCTGGCTTGCTCTCTGCATACAAAAAAAGATTATCCTTGCTTTCTGCAGAGATTATTAAGGCGATTCACTTGTTTTACATTCTGTGATAAAATAAACTCCACTGTCATGCAGCCTGGAGCTCCTGTATCTCATCCATTATGTAAATCTCCAAAGAGTAGTTCAAGCAAACATCATCTCAGTTCCACCGCACTCAATAAGACGACCTACACATCTAAGTTAATTTTCATCTTCCTAAGACCCACAGAAACTCCTTACTTCTTAATTTGCAGGAGAGATTGCCACTGTCATCTCTCTTCACAACTACCAAAGCCCAAGCTCATATAGTTTTAAATGAAACTTAGACTTAACTCCAAACATTTAGGTTTTGGGGCTTGTACCAATTTCTCTAAAAACAGGACCAAAAAGCCAAGAAAAAAAATAATGTTTTGAATCTCACTATTTCTGGGACATCTTTTTTGTTGTTGTGGATTGTTTTGTTGGGTTTTTTTTGCCTACTACTAATACCGCAACATTTCTGTATTACTTGAGAACATAGGCAGAAACCCTCAATGTGTTTACCTATAATGTTTGAAACCCAAAGCTTTTGTTTTCAGTTGAGGTATGTCCATCACAGCTGACTGTAGCAACCACAGCTGTAGCTGACTGCAATGAAACTGAACTCAAACAACAACAACAAAACCCCTACGTAAATAGCAAAGTTCAAAGCAAGGCAATAGCCTCAGAGAAAACTTGCCCCTTCCTGACTCATCACCGAATCTCTACACAAGAAAGACTGAATGAATCACCAGGAGTATACACAAAGAAGTGTCGTGTGGGAAGCCTAAGAGCGGGTCAAAATTTAGATTAGTAACAGGAGCTTATTCTCCTCTTTTGGACATGTGTCCTTAAGTATATGAAACATCATATCCAATGGAATTCGGGGCTGTTAGCAGTGGATATCAACATTAAAATAACTGCCTTTTCCTTATGTGCTAGCTACTGAGTTTTAACACGTTCTTCTACGTCTTCATATAAGAACTGACAGATTGCCATTGTTTGACATAACTCTCTCCGTGGCATGTCAGAAACACTAAAATCCAAATGCATTTATTTCTAGCGCTAGATGTTTATTGTCAGATTTACAGGAGAGGGAAAACAGGAAAGCATATGTAGTATTGCAATTTCTGGTTCAATATATCATAATCATCATCACTGTGCAGATCAAGAACTATGGGTTTTCTCCTTCTCATTGAGAAGTAAAGATTAACTCTAAAATGCAGTTAGCTGTGCTGCTTCATGATAATGAGAATTAATACCTCCCACAACATAAGTATTTTTATTTTTTTTTTGTATTGTAAACACATCCTGGTAACTAATGACCAGAAACAGGCCATTAAGAAACAAGCAGAAGTGTTAAGTCCTGTAAATCTCTGGTTCAAACTTGTTTTATTTGATGGATCGTGCCCAACAGAATTCAACGGTATTCAGCTTCTTGGAAACCAAAAACCTGAGAGTAGGAATTTAAACATTTTTTTCTCCCCATTAGGTGCTTTGGAAACTTGTGTCATACTTCTGAAAATACACACATCATAATGGTCTTGTCAAACAGCTTTGAAATTAAATGCCTTGTGCTTCCCTCTCTGGAGTAGTATAAATTTAGCCATTGTTAGAATTAGTACAATTGTTCTCTAAGTGCTCTAGGAATAAAAGGTGAAATGAGCTTGGTGACTGCTCTTTTCATTCCCAGGAGAACGTGCTGCAGCAGAGAAGTCAGGCTGTAAGAGCAGGGATGCCCAAGTGATGCTCTGAAAAACCAAAGACCGGAGAAGGAGTCCAACAAAGTGGAGCCTGATGTGCTCACCACACATTTCAAACACCAGAAATGGGAACCACGGGTGTCTATGCCCACATTATAAAGCAAATTGTCATTTTATGCTCACAGGTAAATTTTTGCTATCTCTGTTCTCGGCTCTTGTAAACTGTTCAGGGTGAGGTTTTTTTGCTTTTCACTCCTGGAATGAATTTAAAAAAAAAAACAAACAACCAAATAAAAAAGTCCCTAAAACCCCATTCTCCCCCAGACTTTCAAAACCAAAGTGAGAGTGACAGGAGGAGGACACTAATCGCAGGAAGTTTAAGCTCTGTGGGACTTAAATGAAACAAAAAAAGTTAAGTAATCACACACCAAGTCTTTACAGTCAATTGCAGTAAGTAATACAGATGAGACACGCCAACACATTTACTAACTGAAATTGTGAGGGGATATCTATTAACTTTGAAAGGTAGTTTACCAGGGACTCCACTAAGTTATGTCAACAGGTGGAGAACAAGATCCTTTAACACCGCTTTCACATAAACTCGCAATTTACTAACCACAGATTCACCATCACCAGTGATCTAGGCAACATCAGCAAGGTCTAGTGTTGCTTCACAACGACACTTAGTAATTTTAATGACACGCTCTGTGAAAAGAACTCTGGTGTTAGACATATTCCACATTTTGGTCACATTTTGTCAATTCTAGGCTTATTACTCTCCTGCAAGAGAGACAATGTGGCCCTCCTTCCTTCCCCACACACCATCTCACATGAAGGTTGCTGTCATGCCTTTTTTTTTTTTATGTGATTCTTGCTTCAAAACCAAAATGCTCAATAAGTATGGTTTTAATTCAAGAACTATTGTGAAGTCAATGCACCTGAAACATCCCATAGCTGCTCCAAGCAGAGCAGAAATCTGTGCAGCCATCGGGATGCAAACCCTGCACTCTGCTGCTGGGCCAGAGATGTTTCTCCTGATTGTTAGCAAAGCCTCTTGGGCAGCTCCGTATTCACTACTTGAAAATATAACCTTATTTATTATATATAAAAGACCTCTTTATTTATTGATTTTAAAGCAAAGCTTGAGGCTTTTGCAGTAGACCAGACTTCGAGAGGGAAAGTCTAACGCACCTCTGTGCCTACTTCCATTGCCTCCCTCTGAAGTTTGCGGGTACAGAAGCACCACAGCTGTCTTCAACCTCTAAAATAGCACTTCTATGACATACTGAACTTTTGATATACGAAACTTAAAAGCATTACAAACCTCTGTAGATGTTTGTCCCCTGGCCCACAATGGAGGAACCAAGTAGAAGGACAGAGCCCCAAAACTGTAAACCATCTTGATTTAAATAAGGTCAGATCACAACCCAAGCACTAAATACGATTTGGTCCTAACCCAGATGAACTGATTTTGTGTGCGTGTATATGTGTGCATGTGCTTCGGATACCCATCCCAAGCCAGCTGCTGAACAGCACTATGTAAACACACCAAAATAGTTGGGAAATTAATGGATGGGAGCCAAGACCCTGGACCCATAAACAAGAAACTCTTTAGGCTACAAAAGCCACTGCCCAGCAGAAGTGAAGAAATAAGTGGTGTTGAACAAATTTTGTGCTGCTGTTTGTAAGGAAAGCCTAACAGGAACGCTGAGGTCCTCCCAGAAATCATGCATTAATTTTACATTGGCAAAGGGAAGAGCAACAAGCTCATATGCAAGGCAAGCACATCAAGCTGAAGGGGTTCACTGCAGGCACCTTAAATGTCTTTCTCTCCTTGGAAAAGAACAGTGTTGGAAATGCCCCCAGCAGTTTTTTTAGCCGTGGGGATCAATTCCAACTCCATCTCACAAGTGAGCAAGCGAGCCCAGGGGCTACATTGCTGCCCATGCACAGTCTTCCAGCAGCCCAGCAGCTACACCAGCATCCAACAGGAAAGGAAGGGAGGCAAGAGACAGCACAAAATGTGGCAAAAACAGAAAAAGAAAGAAAAATCTCTGCTGCTCCTCCCTTTCCTGAATCTAAGGTTTGGGGAAAAGCTCTCCTCCCTCTCTAGAGTTTCAGCATAAGTTTTACATTTTTAAGTGACAGTTAAGTAAAAGCAGATCTGTCCTATGAATACGACTGGGCTCCAGACAACAAACTGTCTGCTATCTATTTACACTGCGAAATACTCATTAAATATCAATCACCAATCGACTCTAAGGGACCCATCTTGATTAATGCTAGAGAACAGATGAAACCAAAGGAACTTCACAGTCTCCCTGCCTTGTTGAACAGAGCCATCAGTCATTTTTAAGTGGTCGTTTGTTACATTGTTTTATCCAAGATATTTATAATCATAATGAATTGAGACAAAACATCAAAGTACAGCCTCTTTGCCTGAGAGTAATCTAAACTGAAAAGCACATGACAGAAAGGATAGATTGATGGCCAGTGCAAAATAACTCCCTGGAGATTAACATATTTTATCCTGTTGATGTTTCTAGTCATAATTATACTTGTGATGTGAAAGACCACTTAAGAGCAGTCATTTTATTTCAAGGAAAATGGCATTTGTTTGTAATAGATACAGAGGGGACAGCCGATGACAAAAACCAAACATACCACCACAATACTACTAATATTCTGACTACAGGAATTAAAATATAAAACTTCCTAGAAAAACCCCCTGAGCATGCTTAAGAAAATAGTATCATTTTTATCATGACTAGACTTTAACATAATGAAAACAACTAACGATTCCAAGTCCAGCGAGCCAAAACTCCATCCGAAATCAAGGCAGCTGCAAAGTTAAGACGGCTCAGGGGCTTGCCCAGCCTGCAGTGGAGCAGGGGGTTGTTCCTCCCCAGGTCCAGGACTTTCCCCTCTGCTGAACTTGATTAAGTCCCCACCAGCCCACTTCCCCAGCACGCCAAGGTCGCCCTGGAAGTCAGCTCTGCCCTGGTCTGTGCCAGCTGGGTGACACCGTGTAGCACCACGCACGTCCCCCGCACCGCAGAAGGTCTGCACCCTCCTACGCCCTGCTCCACGTGGGGGTCAGGAGAGGCAAGGCATGTGTATGTCAGAGGTTGAGAGACTCCTGAGACGGGATGAGCTCTGGAGAACTCAGAAAACACCCTCTACATTGTAGAACCAATGTTTGCTCTTGTTTTTGGCTTGTTTTGTTTTTGTATTTTTTAAAGAGAGAACCCGCAGTTTATATTTGCGATACCGTAGTACTTCTTGGGCTAATCACATAGATCTCTTTAGAAAATTAGCAGTCATCTCCTAACACCACTGAATTCAGTACAACTCTGTGCTGTTTATCTTTTTTAAGCATTCAGTAACTTAGAACATGTCTAAGTCTAGGCAAAGGGAACTTCGCAGTAGTACTTCTGTGGGTTGCCTGTGAAACCACAATGTGAGTGGGAGACTGTACCCAAGACCACTCATTAAGTACAGTGCAGACCTGCCTTTTCAGTCTAAGCAATCTCTTCTCCCCTTTAATTTTACTCTCTGACCTCCTTTCAGTCCTGCCGGCTTCTGTTTGGATCGTCTTGATCTTTATTTTGCTCAGGACTTCTTGAGCCATAGCTCCTCCCCATCAGCTGTCCATTTTCTTACTCGCTCCTATACTGGTCTCTCATCTCCATACAATTCAATCACAACATTCAATCAGTGCAGACTGAAAAACACAAACTTTAAATGTCAGATTCAAGAGAAATGTACCTCGGGATTTATTTGCCGTTATTATGGAAAATGTTGAAGCACCTTAAGCTGCATGCATTCAATATACATGTACAACAACAGGTTTATTTTGCATATTTCCTATTTTTCTGGGAAAGATTCATCTGACCTCATTTTATGAGACAGAAAATTTTATGTTCATTATTTCCTCCATTAGTTGCATCAGATGACAGTTATTTACATAAAACTACATTTACATATGTTATGATATGGCCCAAGGCAGACCAACAAAGACCTAAAATATACCGATATAACATACAGATGATGCAACTCAAGTTATTTACACCCCTATTTATACACCAACATACTCACGTTAGGAACTTTAGGCTTTCAGAACTTGGGTTAGCAAAGCAGCAATAAAGCAACAGGCTGAGGCAGGGCGCTGTGTGAAATCCAATCTCTTTCCTCTCGGAGCCAGAACTTTATCAACCCATCTTAACAGTGACCACAGAGGAGCCCTCTCCACCTCTATTGCTTAAGTTTTCTGGAATCAGTCTTCCCAGAAAAGGAATTTTTACCCTCGGACTTTGAATTCCTCCACATAACATTTATTTTTTTTCTCGTTCAGTGATATGATTTAATCATGGTACTTTCCTACTATAAAAGATTAACAGCTGGATTTAGAGCCCTGTGCCTGCAAAGACTGACAAACAGAAACTAGGTAATGAAATAATTCAGTATCCCCTTCCTTATCTGCACATATTTTGTGCAGCTTCCCTGTGATTACTGAGGGATGTCATCAGAAGGGCAAGAGAGAATGGAACTATGGCTTGGCAAGAAAGGGGTCACCTTGTTCTCCTGTGCTTCCTTCCTTCTGCCATCACTCTGTGTTGGAACAGGAAGGCAAAAGCAGAGATAGGAACAGAGACAGAGAGCTATCTGTGCTGCATTTGCAGTTTGCTGTTTTTCTGATTGCTCCTACCCCTGGACTGAATATCCAGGAGTGAAGAAAGCTCTCTAGGTAAGACATTTTCCACCATAACGAATCCCTTCTTGAGCAGTGGAGTTTCCAGAATGCCTTGTTCTGAGCTGATGCACGGCATCCCACTGGACCCTGCACTGCGTTCTGCTGGACCGTGCACTGCACGTACCATTAGTATTGATCTGCTCCAGTGCAAACCCACAGCCCGCTTTGTTAAAAAAATCTTTGCCAGGAATTCATGAACACAGCATCCCAGCCAAAGCCTATAGTTCACCATCACCAACAAGTCAGACTGACAGATGTCAAGGCCTCCTGAATTTTATCACCTTATAAAGCACAACAATAAGTCAGTAAAGCACAAAGGTCCGCTACCAGCTTCCTCCTTTTTAAGCAGTGCAGAAAATGCATGCTGTAAGGCAGCCACCTCTCTACGATAAGAAAACAGAGTGACAAGATACTTCTGAAGATACCGTATCCTATTTGACCTCTTAAACAGCATTTGTCAACGCAGTGTCTGAGTGCCACTCATCAAACGTATTATTCTTTGCAGCCAGTAGCTGCAATGGAAGACAACGCCTCTCTCATTCTCCCTTCATCCTTTGCTGGTAGGAATAATGAACACCACTAAGCACTGGCCTATTCAAACATTTGGCTTCAAAGGAATTATTTATTTCCTAAATGTACTACTAGGTTTTTTCCTTTGAACCTTCAGGTTTGGTCAGAAACCCTGTTGCATGAAGCTACAGCTGTGTTAAGCTAAAGTGTTTCACCTGCCTGAAAGACAATATGGCATATGAAGCTCAGACCAGCTATTTCATCTATAATGTTTCGTAACACAATATAAATTTTTGATAATAGCAGTAATACGTATAATGCATATGGCTGTAAAAATGTCAACCAACTTTTATGGCTTTCCTCTTCATATGAATATTCAGTCATCCATTCGCCCCTAGATCCACTTCAATCCTGAAAAAGAAAAGATGAAATAATTTAATTGATGTATTTTCTTAGAGTCCATTAATTTCTTAAATATTACTGTATATGTAAATAAAAAAAAAAACCACCTATCAACAGATGTCTTCCACAGTAAAAGAGAGTTCAGAGGAGCAGTAAGTTTATAAGCATTTTTAAACAAACCTGGATGAATACAACAAAGTATACTGGAGAAAGCCTTATGGTTCCTTTTAACTAATGATTTTTGTCAGTGCTCTCAGTGTCTTTAATTCCTGAGCTGCTACTTCAGCATACTAAATCCCAGCTGCTTTAATTAGTCTTCGGGGCCTACATATCAGTACCCTGCATTCATACGGGTAAACTTTCCAGCAGTTTCAAGTGCAAATATTCTTTACTGGTATTTCAAAATGTGTTTTACAGCAATAGTATGTGAGATCTGGACAGTAACACATTAAAAGTCAAAATAAATTTCTTAGTGAATTCAGTCAATACTCCAGCCAAGGGAAATACCTGTGCAAGACTCTTACAAAATTTTGAATACGTATTTCTTGAAAATCTTCTTATGGATACATGACTATTTTAGTTATATTTCCATGTGAATATATAAAAGAAAAAATTATATAGAGATTTAAACACTATATTATACTTTTGGGAGGCTCCTTCAGGTTTAAGAAAATACACAAATCCAGGAATTAATTTTTTTTAAGCCTTGGAGGGAAAAAATTTTCAGAGGTCCAAAATTTAACCAGTAGACAGTATGCCTTATACCTCTTGCCAGAATTCGCACATACATCTGGGAGCAAATGCTACTTACATATGTCTCTCTTAATAATGGAAATAGTGTGAAGTCAAAATTCTAAACCTGTTGTCAGAGTTACTACAAACAATCTGCTGTTATTTTTATATCATTTAAAACGAGGTCATCCTTCAAACAGCAGTAGAGCATCACCTGCCCGCTTTCAAACCACAGGTCAGGATTTCTTTGCTGCTGCATATACAACAACGTGGCTAACGAATATCCAAACACTACACAAGTTCTACACTGAAAACAAGAAAAGAAGCTCCCTTAAGTGCGCAAAATTAGTAAATATTCATACACTGTGCTAGTATTATACTGGCTAAACACCATGAACTTACTTTTTTTTTAATTAATCTTTATTTTATTTCTAAGAAAAATTAAGCTCCAAATATTCACATGAATCAGAAAAGGCTGCAAAATGATCACAAACACTGACCTAACTAAATATAACAAAGTACTATATGCATACAGCATCCTAACTATTGTAGACTATTTACTCCACCTCCCATGCATCCTGTAGACTCTTTCTCTCCTGTTGTTTAATCTTGGCATTATTTGGATTGCTTAAAAATTTCCATTTCATGAAGCAGACTCTGTTATGGGGTTTTTTTGTTGTTTTTCATTTTACTTTGTTTTGTGGTTTGGTTTTTGTTTTTGTTTTTTTGTTTTTTTCTCAATTGAACACTTGGAAGAACCACCTTTGAGTTTCTAGCAGCTCCTTCTCTGTGCTAATGTCCAAACAATGGGACAAGTAGACCAGGTTTCCTGTATCCTATACTTACATGATGTGGTTATTTAACCTGAGCAGGAAAGCATTTAGTTGTCAAGTTCTATAAAATTAAACGTAATGCATTCAAGAGCTTCATGGGGTCTCTGTTAGAGGAAGCCGGAGTTTGACTTGCAATTATTTCCAGCTCTCCAGGTTTTCTCATCATCACTCCTCCCTACATACATACAGACACACACACACTCCTACAACCAGCTTAGCTTCAAGTTACACACCAACACGGAGGTCCTATTAGGTTACTGTGGCTATGGTGATAGAGCAAACATGGGTATGTGTTTCAAAGCTGCTAAGATGCAGCTACCCAACCAGCCATAGCCCCAGCTGGTTCAGCATTATCAAGTCACATACAGCAGCCCTCCTAATGAAAAAGCTATTTTGTTAGCAATGATGAATAATTGGGTCTCATTAATTCCCTTCAGGTCTGCACAATTTATCAAGCACTGAGTCATCCCATGTTTTTGCATTACTTGGGTGCTCTTCTCCATGGAAGGATTTCTGCTTGTCCTCCTCTTCACCAAGCACAAGCCAGGCATGCCACAAGCTCTAGCAGTGCCACCATCCCATAAGGCTACTCCACCATGAAACATGGAGTTTAGGGGTAGGACAGGAGCTATCCCCTTGCACAGACTTGCAAGGCTCACCAAAAGCATCAATTTTGGTTGGCAATGCACACTTGCCACAAACGCCACCCATACAGGCCACACACCTCTTCAATGTGACTATTTCAGGCTGGTTTGGGAGAGAAGATGAAAAGCAAACCGTTCATCTGAAAATGGTATTTCATTAGTAACTCCATCAATCTGTTGCCCGATTTTCAGAAGAGCTAAAAAGCTACAGCGTCAGACAAAATGACTTTGAAATGCATACAAAAAATAAGACCATCCATCCTTCCTGATCTAGTACATCCATTCTACGACATGTGTCACAGCTGTGAAACCTGCTCTGGACTTTGGTTTCCAGTAGTTTACTGTGAAATCTCCGTTTCTATTATCAGAAGTATAAAAATAGACATGAGAGTCCAAACAGAAGCATCTTCAATTTTTATCAAGTGGGTTTTATACCAGAAGAAAATCTACCCAACGAGACAACTGCACAATATTCCTGATTTGAAACCTTTATGTCAAAAGGACTCTTTAAGTAATGATAGAGCAAGGCAGCTAACAAACCACCAGTTTCCATCAGAAGGAAGAAACTTGCAAACACAGAATTATGCCCACTTCCAGGCACAAGCTAACCATCATCTTAAAATCGTATTTTCAGACTCTAGATGTTCATAAAGCTTTGGAATGCTGCCAAATGTTAGATTCTTTCTCTTATGGCAAGAGAAATTCCAACAGAATTTACAACACCTAATCCATTTCAGAAACACCTCTAGGTCAGAATAAATGCTCTGGTTGGCATCCCCACCCACTGGCAGAGGGAAGATGGAATCACAGACTAGAGTAAGGAACACAGAAGGCTTTCAGGACAATCATGCCGAGTGTATTTCTAGGCAGAAGCCACGGAGTGTGTGGAGGTGCCCTTGTCTTGACGAACGGAAAAGTTTTTGAACCTAGTCATTGATTCACACATTCCACATTGATTCATTAGAAAACAAGCTCAGATTGGTATCACTTGCACAGCTCTTTTACGTACTGCTAACTTTTAAGTAAATTCCCATTAATACAGTTAGGAATTATGCCCTGTGCTGTTTTCCCCCTTTTCTAATTTCAGTAGATAAGGGAACATACATTTGGAAAAGACCAACTCATTTGCAAAGTTAAGGCATTTGCTGAATCAGGATTTATTAACTTTTTCCTCTACAAATCAAACTCCATATTTGGGCATAACTGCATTTCTGAATCACCTTCTTCCATCATTTATTTTGTTTTAAAAGTATGCAGTTTTCTTCTTGAAAGCCCTTAAATCTGCACTTACACGTCTGCAATCCCTTTTAAAAGCCCTGAGTCACACCAAACTTCCCTAAAGCAGTGCGACTTCTCCCAAATTCAAAAATGCCGACCTGAACATCAAGTAAGGCGGGATCACTGAAAGCACAGTTTCAGCAGCATTCAGAAATGACAGAACACAGGTTATCCTCGACCCAGTGTTGAGGATGGTTGTCTTTATATTAACAGTGGCCACATACTTGACCTTTTTTCCTGTGCTTCTGATTCTTGCAGGGAAACTCATAAGCACTGTAAAGCAAACATTCTGCAGAAGCGACAGATAAAATATACATTAACCACAAGTTGCACACTTGCAACATTTAGAATTGATAAGGGACAGTGGAGGCTGAAATTCAGTGCAGCTTTCTGCTGAATCAGCAGAGCCAAAAGACTACCTAAATTGTGCTTTGTGTGCCTATGTTTCTTGCCTTGAATCTAGCCCCAAGGATCTTTTTCAACTGAGTTCTGTACCACTGCAATGCAGAAATATAGAATGGTTTGAGTTGGAAGGGACCTTAAAGATCACCAAGTTCCAACCCCCCCGCCATGGGCAGGGACACCTCCTACTAGAGTAGGTTGCTCTAAGCCCCATCCAGCCTGGCCTTGAACACTTCCAGGGATGGGGCATCCACGAATTCTCTGTGCAACCTCTTCCAGTGTCTTATCACCCTCACAGTAAAGAATTTCTTCCTAAGATCCAATCTAAATCTTCCCTCTTCCAATTTAAAACCATCACCCCTCATCCTCTTGCTACACTCCCTGACAAAGAGTCCCTCTCCAGCGCTCCTGTAGGTTCTCTTCAGATATTGGAAGGTTGTGACGAGGTCTTCCCGGAGCCTTCTCTTCTCCAGGCTAAACAGTCCCAGCTCTCTTTGCCTGTCCTCATAGCAGAGGTGCTCCATCCCTCTGATCATCTTTGTGGCCATCCACTGGGCCTGTTCCAACAGGTCTATGTCCTTCCTGTGCTGAGGACTCTAACGCTGGACACAGTGCTCCAGGTGGGGTCTCACGAGGGCAGAGGGGATTTAAACCAGCCAAAACATTTTGCCACAAAGTCATGTGTAAGCATGTTAAAAAACTTTAAATTCCAACATAAGCCAGTGTCCCACCAGCAGCCATCACAAGCTGCAAAATGAACAACTTAAAGAGCATTCAATTTGGGTTAAGTGTAACTGCTAAATATTTTATAGATCTCACACCAAAGGAGCACTTGCTACATATTCTGTTACTCACAAAACTGCAATCATAGATTTGTTCTATCCTCAACTAAAATTTTTGCTAGTCTGAGATTGCAATTTCTGATCAAACAAGGCAAGCAGAGTTACTTGCTTTAAGATGCCAGCCCCCCACCAACATCTTTGTTGCTCTGACGTAGCATCATAATGAAAATATCTTAAGTTGCTCAAAATATTACTGAAAATTAACTTAATGCTTCAACTTCTGGTTTTCAATGGTGTTTTAATAACAGTAAAGAGAAGCGGGAGGCAGAGAGTGGGATGCTTGTTGCTAGGCGATACCTAGCTCTCCTGAACTCCTACAGACTGAAATATTTATCCAGTCTCCCACAAAGAATGACATCTAGCACAGAGAAAGAAGACACACACACACACTTACTGAAGTACATCATGATTCAAGGTAAGAAGCAGCAGCAGCAGCTCTGCCACCAGCTCGGTCCCTGGGGTACCCAAGACAAGGAGGCTGCAGGCTGGGATGGGGGAGGGTATGCAGCCCCGCCAGAACGTCTACCCTGACTTCAGCTGAGCCTCATGAGGAGATGCCTCCAACACTTTTATGCCAAACCAGAATGATCACAATGCCACTGGGCTCTCAACAGTGCAAGAAAATGCACCCTTTGCTCATCTGACTGTATAGCTGTGTTGCTTTTCTGGTGATTTTTGGGTTTCCTCCCCAAAATAATTATATTCCAGTAACAGGTTTCCATGGAAAAAAGCATGCAGCTGGCCAGATGTCTACGAACGATTCATTAACTGAACACACAACCTTTGTGCCGTGCTCCTTCCCCCTCCTCCCTTTAGAAGGTTTATTCAATGATTAAACTTTCAAGGAGTGCTTACACAGTCTTTCCGTAGAGACTTAAAGGAATAAACATTATTCTTTATGGGGTCTTTTATTTGACATTAATGAATTATTCTGAATTGAACAGCTTGAAGGATAAGTCCCAGACCTTCTGGGACTTAAAAGATGAATTTCAAGAACTCTATGTTCTCCCTAGAACCTAACGGTCTGGTTTGATAAAAAATAATTATATATAAATATGGCACACTTCATAATTTTAGAGAATTATTGCTGTAGGAAAGATGATGCCTTTCAGTAATATTTAAAAAACCCTGAAACTGTATCAATATATACAAATTAAATTAGAAAGTGTTTATACACACTGTTATACTGCAAAGGTTAAAAAAAAAAAACCCAACAGTTAAAATCTGGAGAACTAATGGAGTCCTCAAATGCCTGGATTTAGGTATTAATTAGTGGTCAATCTAGAAGGGTGCAATAATTGCAAGAAGCAGAGGAAAAGAGAGCAAGATACTACCTCCCCACTGAATTTTTATTCTAGAAGTAATTGTTATCTTTGACCCTCCCAGTTCTTTGAATGGAAACCTTGATACTCCCTTCACAACTCTAGTTTAAATAGAATGACATTGGCTTTTGTTAGATCTAAAAAAGCGAAATTTTGATAAACAGTCACATAACACTTTGGACAGCTTCTCCGACATAAGGAAATGTTCATGTTACAGTGCACACACTCAGTGCAATGTCTCCCAGTTCACCACCTTACCCTCACACGCAGTTCAAACTCCACATTAGAGTTAAAATGTTATTTACCCAGCCTTTCCACAAAGTCAAAGGACTTAGTGGGTCTTGTCTTGTTACAAGAATTACTGCTTGAGAGATACATTTATGTATTTTTTTATATTTTACTTATACGTATTTATACACACATTACATATACATATGTATATGAAAAAAAAAAACATGCTCATAAAAACATACTCACACACAGCCACAAATTTTTAGTGCATTGATTAAATATGTTTTGTTAATAATAGTACTAAAGAATCTGCCGAAAGCATACTTTCTAAAATATCATCAAAACAGCACAGGATATTCAGCCAAGCTGCAAAATGTAACTTTGTTTCTGAACCCATAAAGAACTGGAATTTTTTAAAAAGTTATCTCTTCCCCTATCTTCAGATTATTTCCATTTATTTTCCGACTTTCTTCAGTAAAATAGTACGTATTACTCTCCAGATGATGACTAACCAAGATTTCTACCCATTAGGGCTTATGAGCCTCTGAAAAGTTATAAAGCAGTATTATTTAAAAACTGATTATTTTTAACTTCAGGTTGGAATCATGTGTGTTATGTTTCTACATATTGTTTATACTTCAGATAAAGCAAATGTGATTAAGCACACTAAAACTTAAGTCCAAGTCTTAAATACACAAGGAAGGTATCCTACAGGAAAGCTACCTGTACTTCAAGTAGGGTAAAGAGAGAAGAGATTTGCCAGTGACTGCTCTGCATCATTACAGTAGGGAAAGGGATAAACACCAACATCTCCAGCAGATCGTTCATCAGGAGACTAGATTGACTATAGAGGTTGCATAGAAAAGGACTTAACCATACAGGTTTCATATTCTTATTTTGCCCTGCTAATAAAGATTAGCATTACCAAATGCTATCACCAACTCCTTCTGGTTTAATAGCTGTACTCAAACTAGGTTTCCAATCAGTTCAGAATGGAGCCAGCTCTACTTGCAGTACAGGCAGCAGTACTTAATACTCTCTAGCTCAAAGTTTCGAGATAATCTTTATTTACACTTCAACCCACTCAAAAATAAAACAAGGATTTTCTTTATTTCCTGTTAAGAGGTTGCTGAATCCCAGAGACCATCAGAAAAACAAACAGTTCTTCCATTTGTATGTGGTTATAAATGAAACAGCCAGAACTTAAGGACAAGGTGATCAGTTTCCTTTGGGCAACTAGTAGAGCATCAGTTTCCATGTGGACCACACATCTGATGTTTCTTGTGGCACTGGCAACTGCCTAAATACCTAACCTAAGTGAGGGCAGCTGAACACCTAAGGAACCTTGCTACAAGTCCAAACAAACAAGCACAAATTACTTGCAGATGCGTGCCAAAATCTGCTCTCTGTCAACTCAGCTGTAATGAGTATCCCATGACTTGGTAATAGAGCACAGGTATGAGAGGTTCAACACGCAAGGAAGTCTGAAACATGAGTGCCTGAAACCGACAAATTCTGCCTCAGATGGTAAATACTACCCCTAAAGTGTTTCAAAATTTGATATCCTCCTTGCAGTTGCCTTCATAGGGAACACCAGGGCAGCAGAAAAATCAGAGCAGAAAGAAAACAATTTAACACTGTTTATATGTAGTAGCTTATATAAACCCTGGAATGTCTTTTTCTTTTTACGCTGTGCAAGATGTTGTAAAGAAGTCAGAGAACAGCAGTAACCATCATCCCACTGTGGACAAAATACTGTGCAGCTTTCTCCTTACTGCAGTGCCAAGCACTCTGGGCCAACTTTCACAGCAAAACCACTTAAAGAATAAGCAAAACCAGAATAAGGTATGTCCATTAAACTGGTCTTAAAAGAGTGAACAAAATTTTTCCCACAATCAGTAGAGAAAGCTACACAAGCTGTAAATTTACACATCACCAGAAGGTCGTTGTAAAACTGGTGCTGATGCCCCCGTGGCTGGCACAGGCAGAAAGAGTCAGCACCCTGTTTCACCAAGCCCCAACCTGGAGATGGTCACCTCCTCAGAAGTGAGGAGCTACATGTCCAGGTCCCACCTCACCATATCGGCAGCACAAGATAAGTTAGCAAAAATCCACCAAACCACTCAAGGAAACTTATTTTTTTCCTCCCAGACAAGAAGTGGCCATAAGCATGAGGCAGCTCTCTAGCTAGCACAGCCACAGCAGCTAAGAGAGGACAGGTTCTCACAGTTTATCCCAAAGCTGAGAGAAACAAGCAGAGAAAAAAACCAAGCAAACGCTGTTCCAAGTTGTGATATACACCGAAGAAACCAAACCATTCTCATTTCCAAAGTTATGATTCCAAGAAAAAAAAAGAAAGTCAACAGCTGAACACATTCTGCTCTACATAACAGGGTAGTTATGTTCAGCTTAGCCTTTGTTTAACCCACAATACATTTCATCGTTGCATTTGTTAGAATTTGGGCCCTTTCTTTTGCTTTCCATTAGAAATATACCAATAAAATGCTGTTTCAAGAAAATAGCATGGTATCCATTTACGTGAAGGCGTGGGTACACAGTCAGGCTCTAAACTGGGGGCACTATGCGACAGGAGTGATGCCATTAATCAGTTTAAGAAGTCTATTTGGCTGGCATCCTACAAATGTGGCTGATGAGTGTCGGATTTAATAGGAAGGTACACTCTCTAAAATTGATCAATTGACCACGGGTGTTTTCATTAATCATTTTTAATGTCTTTTCTCCTAGCCTGCCCTTTCTTGAAAGTGCAGACTAGCATTATTACTAATAATTATCCCTCAGCATATTGCAGGTAGAAAGCTCAGAAAAAAGGGAGAAATCCCAGATCTAAGTATGCAATGTTCCCGCTGGCCATTGCCCAGCTCAAAACAGCTCCACCACCAGATTCAGTAGCTACAAATCTTATAATAATAATCTGAAATCCAGAGAAAGCCACCAAAGCAGACTCATGTTCTTTACGTCTTTCGAAAAAAAAAAAAAAACAGTAAAACTGACCCCAGTACCATTCCTAGAGAATTTCCACTGGAAACTCTCCATCCCAGCATTTCGAATTTGCCAGCAAGCTGTAAAGCTCAGCTCAAGCCATGATTAACCTTAGGAAAAGGTGCATCTATTCAGAGACCTACCCTATACATACTTGCTCATATTACACCAGCCTCCCTAACCCTCACCATTTCTCTCCTTGGTCTAAAAGCCCTTGTATTTTTGACAGAAGACAGCTGATTTGCTTATTTTCCTGTCCTCACTTAAGTAGAAATATATTTGTTTCTCATGTATCTGATAGTTCCCCGTCACTTAGACGTTTTGCAGGACAGGGGAGCGCTGGGGAGTAATTCGATATATTACTTCGTTCAGTATTCCAGGGGGGTTCATCTGCAAATCTGACTACATATTTATGTCAAAAAAAAAAAAAAAAAAAAAAGGAAAAAAAAAAAAAAAGAAAAAAAAAAGAAGTAGCTCGATTTCCAAAGGTAATTTGTACTTTCCAGTCTCCTACTGAGATGATTGCAGCAGCCTGCAGGACTCACCAACTGCATGCAGTAGGCCCATGCCATTTCATCCTACAGACCAAGTTGGGCAAATAACCCCCTTAACCCCCTGAAAAACTTCAGCAGATAAAGTTCTTGCCAGTTGGCGAGTTCATCTCACCTACCTACAGATGCCTACATATGTGCCAGCCTCCTTCCATGGCTCTGTAGTTAAAGGAGAGAAAGATGCAGAGCAAGGACCTGAGTCACCATCACTGCAGTTAGTTCATCCCCGGCTCCTGACCAAAAAGTATTTTAAATAAAATGGTACTCAGCTGTCTGCATGGTTTTAAGTTCTTCGGTTTTTTTAAGCATGACTTGGGTTCCTTTGTTCTCCCGACCAAAACCTCAGATTTGTAAGAATTTAAAGGTCGCCATTTTCAGTGGAGCCAGGCAGACTTGGAAATGTATCCCCTTTTTTAAAAGAGCTTGGATGTAAAAATAAAATAAAATAAAATAAACCCCTAAAACTCAAACAAAAGAAAAAAATAATTTGAGATAGTTAAATATTACTGTCAGGTAGGAATTGGCAACACCACCCACACTAAGCTTCCTGCATACCAAGGGGATACACAAAAGTTAATGCAAGTAATACAGCTCATCACTCACAGACACCACCATAAAAAAAAAATATCATAAAAATCAGAAACTAAGGGTGGTAAGGAAGTCACAGTGCTCTGTTTATTAAACTAGAGAGGAAAGCACTCCAAAGAAACAAACCTGTATTGCACAGAGGAAAACACAATTTTAAAACCCAAGGATTTTCATTCGGGAGCGCTGGAGCTTGCCCAGGCTGATTAGTCCCATATACTGTGTCACCCCAGTGAAACCAATCAATCTCAAATCTTCACTCCCGCCATTCCCGTTACAAGCTAGCGAGTGGACTCACCGTATTCAATTATCTTTCAGGGAAAAGGATGCAAGAAATAAATTAATAAACAGGACTAATAAATAATTTAATAACAACAGATTACACAAATACCTCAGGATATTACCACCAAGGAGAAACTTCCCCCCCACGCCAATATTCCAGGTGTAACAGAAAACCAACACAGACAGGACAGTATGGATACTGTTTTGAATTAAACAAGCCTCTAGCACGGCTCAAAGAATTCTACCTGAAACTATTGCTGGCTAACCACCACAACCCGAAACCCCTACAAACCATCCCAGCCTTAAAAGAACATGAATGACCGAACAACTACACTCACCACTTCCCTGAGGAACAAGTTCAGTAAACCCTCAACAATCCGAGTTTTTGTTTCTCTGTCAGTTCCCTTTGATTACTTTTTTGATTTGCAGGCAAAACTTGACACAGTACATCACTTAAGACTACTTCACAAAGCAGTTTAACTGGCAGTAGCAGAAACGTGTTAGCTGAAGATCCACCAGTGGCTACAACCATCCTTGGTTTCATGACAGAAATACACCTACCTGGCATTTTGAAATTATCAGGAAGCTCTTCAAACACATTTAACTGTTGAAAAATATTTCTGCAATTTGATTAAGTAAGAGATAGAGAACAAAGCTTCTCCTGTTACAGTAACAATTTCAAGTGGTTGCCCCTCATCTACCATCGATGTCAGAGTTCCCCCAAGCTCTTCCTCCCAACTACTCCCTTTAGTTGCACCCATTCTTCTCCCCATGTTACCCAAAACAGAAACACTGCAGTTGTCCAGATCTCAAGCCTTAAGTGTCCTCTCATCTCTCCCAAGTTCACAATCCCTCCGGCCACCCTTGAGACACTGCCACCACCAGAACCTGCTACCATTGACACTTGGCCCCAGCAGAGAAATCTTTCCATCTTGACCAGCTGATGCCCCTTTCCATTTCCTTTACTGCCAGGGTCGGCACTGCAAGACGGTACCCCTCTGGCTCAAGCATCATTGTTCCATGTGGACACCTGGGCATCAGTGTCACAACTAGCACCTCCAACCACAAACTTCAGCGGTGTATGGCTGTTAACCAGACCACCCTGTTCTCACCCCAGGGAGCGAGCAGCCTCATGCATCATCACTGCCTTACATCCAATGGCTTCAAAATAGTTTAAAACTAGGATCTGAAGCAAGGTGATGAAGAGTTTGTAAACCTAACACTCCTCCGTGACTTGTCCCACATACCCCATCCCTCCTCTTACCACAGCTCTCACTTCATCCTCTTCCCTCAGCTTCCTTTTTTTGTGGACCACTCATCTACCGGCACTATTCCAACAACAACCCTCCCATGTTTCACTGGCTTTATTCCCATTAAAAAGACAAATTCTGAGTCCATCCTGCTGTTTAATCCAACACTAACCACGAAAAGATTCCAAGATTGCCTCTCTTATACAAAAGACAATTATTTCTCCTATATCCTAAGTTGTGCTCCCAATTATCCACTAGATACATATATTCTCACAATTCTACGATTCGCTGTTCTCCGTATTTTGAACTTTCAATATTCTGCATTCACTGGTCCCAGCACACAATTGGTGCTACCTGCTCCAAGACGCCACTGAAACAGAACCTGTCTCACAGGATGCTCTCATCCTACTGAAAAGATTTTGTTGCCAAAGTCGAAGCAATTACAAAAGCATCACTACAGGAGCAAACTTCAGTTAATAACACCACCACACACAATCAAAGTACTGACAGCAGTCCAAAGGCGAACAACAGATATCGCTGCATGTTGCAATATTAAGAAGTTCCGAGAATGGTTTTATCAAAAACAGATGTAGATGCAATAGTCTTTGTAACAAGCATAAGGAAAACTGAAAATAACTAATACTCCCGCAAGTTGCAAATGTCATCATCTTAATGATAACCCCTACAGAGTTGCATCTTGTTGAATTATCACAATTAAGATGCTGTTAAAATGCCCGTTACAAATATCTACTTTTAATTAACTGTAATTCAGTCTTATAATGTGAAGCAGGTTATAATTTGCTGATTTTTATAACACAATGAATTAAGGATTAGAAAACAAAACAAATGGTAGCCTCTTAGGGCAGGGGAGAGAGAAGAAAAAACAAACCAATTTTAATAAACATGGGAAAAAGTAATATAAGTCAATAAAAATCATGAAGTTTGGTTACATAGACCAAGCTTTATAGATAAAAAGTAAACCACTGAAAATAAAACTTCCAGAAGCATACATTTACAGCTCAAAAAAACCCACCCAACCAAAGTAACAAAAAAAAAAAGCACCCAAAAAAAAACAAAACAAAACAAAAAACCCCCCAGCATTACATCCCCAAAATTAATGTCACAGAAAATATGGACGTGAAATTAACGTCTACATATTGGGTCAGGCTCTTCTAGAGCCTTCTAGATCCTTCAAGGGTTAGTTTCCTAAATAAATAAATATTGCATGTGGACATATGCACAAACCCAGACAGGGAATGCATATTAAAGGGTTAAAATCCAACCTGTACCCAAACCAGGGCTATATTCAGCACAGGCTTACTGCCACCCCTCCCTGGCTCAGTAGCTCTTGGTACCCAACTGAAGGCTTACAGCTGGGAAAGGCAAACTGGGGAAAGCTTCTTGCATTTAAGGGCCATTTCTACCAGCTGCATCACTTCTATTTTTAGTCCCCCTGATGCATTACAGTCAAGTTATTTTGCTTTTCCAGCTGCATTTTCCCATCTAATGTTCAGAGGAAGCCCACATTTCTCATCTCTCCTTCCCTTATCAACTGACCGAGTGACAATAATGCGAGATTGGGCTGGTGATTCATCCACCCATCCTCTTTCACATCCCGCTGCTCACAGCAGGCTCGCCAGAATACAAGTGTCAAGCAGTCAGGAAATCTCGACAGGCTCCTAATCTTTAGGGTATCAAATACAGTAAGTTATCCCCTTGTATGGAAAAATCTCATGGAAGGGGGCCAGCGGTTTAAAGGGCTTTGACAGGCGGAGAAGGATTAGAACAAGCCAGCACCATTTCAAAATGAAAAAGCAGAGAGGTCTGGCTTCCTAACAAGCAAATTCACTAAAAAGCCACAGGCTTAACTGGAAACATCTTAACCTGCACTATGTCAGCAAAATCAAAGTACGTTTTTTTTAAACACATACTGAAAGAAATAATGTCTTTTTTCTTTTTTTCCCCCGTGTTGTTTTTCTTATCAGGGTTTGAAAAGAGCCCACAAGGAAACATTACACTGAATGAGTTCGGAAGGAGCGCACTATGTAAATACAGAAGCACATTTGTACTAATATCCAGGGACGAGACTCACAAATACCTTGTTACTACCCTGTAAATGCCGCCAAGATACACAAACATCTCTAGGCTGTACCAGAGATGCAAAAGTTTCAGAAGCTGCTCTTGAGAAGTTTCCTAAAGATCGGCACACCAGCAATGGCAACAGCAGTCACCAGCTTTGTCTTCAGCTTTTTCACGTTTGCATCCAGCACTCTCACCTGAGCGCTGTTTCTGGCTTCAGAAAAGAAAAAAGGTAATAGATTTCCAAGATAAAAGACTGAACGCAGCCATAACATGCCTTCACTTCCTCTTGAGATGGGCAATGAAGAAGTATCCATGTTGAATTCTGTTAAGGGGTTGGAGCAGTAGGCGGTTAGAAGTGTAAGAGCAACACAAACCTTTACACAGGTGATCATAAAAGTCTATTGCAGGCATTGGAAAGCAAGACAGGGCTCTGAGCTGGAGGAGGTTTCCTATGGATATCAGCAGGTGACCACTGCTGCTCTCCCTCTCTGGGTCTCATGCCCACCTCATTCTCTTCCCTCCTGTCCTCCAAGCTAGATCAAGACAAAAGACCTCTTCCACAGGAGCAGAAGGCATTAACACAAATTAAACTACTATTAAGTTAAGCTTCAAGCAACTGATAAACATTAGCTTAAGCTACGACCGCCCTGGAGGCAAGGTCCAGCAGACCACAGCATCTTCTGAGCAGTTCTGAAATCAGTTTGTGTAGGACAACCGAGCTAGGAAAGCATCAGTCCCCCTTCTCCATTCCTGCTAGGAGTGTGTCTGACCAGGGTCCTTATCACCTGGCCCTCCCCTGCTTTCACAGCTTCATTTTCTCTGTTGCCACCTGAAGAGCCACCAACGGAGAATTCACTCAAATCATAAAAAATAGGATGAAAGAAACCTCAAGAGACCATCTAGTCTCTCCCCAGCAATTCACACCACTGTGATTACCTCAAAAATCATTACATCTTCATTATACCTATTACAGACAAGCTTCAAGAAGGGAATCACTGGACCTGCAAAGCAAAACTGCCTGTAGCACCAAGATTCATCCTGACTCACTCTGAAGACAAAACATCTGCTTTAACTTATGATCAGGACCACAAATAGAACAAAACTAGTCAGTGTATGTGGTCTGGGAGTATGCCAAGAGCTCCAAGATTTACTTCAATTGTTCCTATAGACATCCATAAAGTAAACATTTTTCAATGGAAAATTAGGATTAACCCCCCAAAAATATGACTAATTCCAATAAATTTTATGCCTTTTAAGGATGTTTTGCAGATCAACTATCACAGATGACATCTGCAAAATGTTTTAAAGATAAAAAGCAGTATGAATGATTATCACAAAGTTTTAGTTGTCAAGAACAAAAGAGGACATAAGAAAAATACATTTTCATTCCTCAATACAATACGAAATAATACAGCACTCTTTTAAATGGAAAAAGAACAACTCATATACAATAGCAATCAGTCCTCCAGTTTCTTAAAAATTGATTTGGTACACAAGCTTAACGATCCAAAAACAACAACGGGGATGGCCAAAGTCAGTTTCTTCATGCAGTAGTCCATGTTTCCCCGGCTAAATCTATTTTCTGGAAGAGACAAGGCTGTTGCTAACATTAGTCAGATGAAGTTCCCGGATACCGTTGAACTCTGTAATCCTGGCACATCTAGGTCATTACAAAGGTCCCTGGAGCTTATGATCTAATTGGCTGTGATCCCTAATGAACTGTAAAAATCAGTATTTGGTCCACGTATTTTACTTTATTTTTTATTTCAACACAGCTCAACTCAAGGTCTACAAAGGTAAAGGGTAAATTGGTACCACCAAATGGGCTAGTATGTTAACAAAGAACAGTAAAAAATGCACTTAAAATAACACTATTCTTATCGATAAAATAAAAAAAAAAAATTAGTACACCTGGAAATGTAGACACCCTCAAAGTAACAAAATACAGAAAAGTGTTATTACTTCTCACAGACACTTCTAAATACCTCTGACCTCCTGGTATTTGGTTACATCCCATTAGTCACAACCAGAGAATCACCATAAATAATACCAGGATCTTCTTCTATTGTGTACACAAAACCTTGCAAACTACTTTTTTTTTTTTTTTTAATATTGGAATTTGGTCATACAATGTTAATATTTCAGCTATAAGGAGCCTCGCCATTGCATATATGCTCCAGCTGGTAATGGCTTACTGCCACCATGGAAGAAATCATCGAGCCCTGGAGTGTAAAGCTAGGGTTAGACACAGTATCTCTTTAAAAAGACTAAAGGACTCCGTAAAGCACAGCAAATGGAAAACTAAACATTTAGTTTGGTCTCTTCATTTCTCTATGTAAGTCTAATATTTTTTAAGGAGATTCTCTTCAGGGAAGCAGCAGGTGAGTCCAGCAATTGACTGCTATTTTGTGATTCTGTGCTCCTACTGACTTTCAAACAGGTGTACTTGTGAATTTTTGCTTGCCTGCTCACACTTCAGACCCTCAGCTTTGCCCTTTTCAGCGACGAGCTCAAGCGTCAGGTTTTCTCTCACAGACAGACAGGAAGCCCGGCCACCAAGCTTGCAAACGGTGCACCAGGGAGAGGTGCGAGGTAGCAGCATGACAAAGGCATAATTTTTTTAAATTAATTTTTACATAAAGAACAGAAAAATAGGATAACAGGTATAAAGTCTAGAAGAGAAAAGCTTAAATTTGCCCTCTAGAATGCAAAGAAGAGGTAATGGCAAGAAGTCTCAGCATTCATGGAGCAAGAGGAAGAGGAGAGAACAAAACATCAGTAAAAAGAAGCAAAATACCACAACCTTCAAAAGCCAGGACTGCCTCCCTGAATATCCCAAGTGGAAGTTTTCTGCATGTGAAATACAGGGGAGGAAGGTCTGTGGGGAGTTAAGAAAATATGAGCTGAACGAGCATCTTGCAGATGGTTGACAGAAGCAGAGTGATTGAAACAAACCCCTTAAGACAGAGGGAACCAGAGGGTGCCAGAATGAAATCATTCCTCGTACCTAAAAAAAATCTGAAAAATTTATAACAGAATTACTACTAGTATTAAAGCCCTATGTTTTATTGTGTACAGCAGATAAATTGTCCTTCACCTCCAATTATTGGACTACAAAGTGGGCGGAAAACCAGCTAGACCACTGGCCCCAAAATATATTCACCAGCTACTCAAAGTCCTACTAGTAGCCAATTTCTAAGTGCCAATACTGTAAATCAACTTCATTAAAACCAGTTTGATGGGACAGAGCACATCTTCAGCATGTCTGTAGGTAACAAAATTTGGGGTGGCAGTTGAGTACACTCAAGGCCAGTGCTGCAATCCAGAGGCATCTCAGCAAGTTGGAGAAAAGGTCTGGCAGGAACATCATGAAATTTAACAAAAGCAAACAGCAGGTCCTGCACTTCGGGAGGAATAACTCCACGCACCAGTACGTGCCAGAAGGTGACAGACTGCAAAGCAGCTTGGCAGAGAAGTATCTAGGGTCTTGGTGGACAAAAAGTTGACCAGGAGCCAGGAATGGGCTCTCACAGCAAAGAAAGCCAACAGCATTAGGAAGACCATCACCAATAGGTTGAGGAAGGTGGTCCTTCCTCTCACACTGTTGAGGCACCTGGAGTGCTGGGTCCCATGTTGGGCTCCCCAGCACAAGACAGACATGAGCACACCAGAGGTGGTCCAGTAAGGGCCACTAAATCAGTCAAGGGCTAGAACACATAGTGTTTGCTGGCAGGCTGTGAGAGCTGCAGAGGTTTGGGGATGAACTTACAGCTATCTGCAGCTACGTAATACAGTGCAAAGACAACAGAGCCCAACTCCTCTCAGAGGCGAGCAGACAGGACAGGACAGGAGGCAAAGGACACAACTGCAGCAAGTGAAATTCCACTTAAGAAAACCAGAAAAGATTTTTATGATAGAGGTTGCCAAACACTGTAATGGAGTGCCTAAACAGCCACAGATTCTCCATCCTTGGGGATGTTCAGTATTGGATTACACTAAAGTCGGAGCAACCTCACCAAACTTTGAAGTTGGCCCTCCTTTGAGTAGAGACTGGACCGAATGAATGACTTCCAGAGGTCCCCTCCAACATATGCTAGTCTACCACTCTGAGACTTCTCCTACGTGTATGGCAGGTTTCTCCAACCATTAAGACTTCGGCAATACAGGTTATTTGAGAGTATGGGAAGATGTCATTCCAGCCACACAAGTTTTAAAGACCCAGAATTCAGGGAAAAAAATCTGAACTAGGGAATTTCACACAACTTTCAGCATTCTTACAACTAGAAAGAAAGAAAAAAACAACAAAACCCCAAATCCTATTTTCCTTCCTCTTTGTTCAAAAATAAATGCAGTTTTTCTTCAAAACTCCTAATCATGAATATGCCTATATGTGAAAAAAGTGTATTTATGTGTATTAGCTAACGCATCTTGGAACCTCCAATTTGTTCATGGCGTTCTGAAGAGGTAAAAAACCCAGCAGCTTCCTATACCACAGAAATACAATTCACATAGTCAATTCCCAGTTTAGGGATATTCCATGTTTCCCATAACACAAACTGTATTTTAAAATACAGTTCAGGTTTTGCAGATTTCCTATTATTCTTATGGGATGCCCACTAGCATAACAATAACTACAGCCTTGGCTTACACCAACATCAGAAAAGTAACAGTACATTTTCACCTGAAATGAAAAAGACCTGTGTTACTCAAGTGCCAAATAACATGCCAGCACTAGCACTATTAGGCTACATGTAGGTGACTTCAGTAGCTCAGATCAACTGCTCTGAGAAAGACTTTGTAAACTTTCAAGACACGAAAAGCAAACTAATAATAATTCCACCAGCTGGATTTTTTGGTGGCTTTTTTTTTTCCTATGCACACATGGTATGTTTATGTAAGCATGTTACAATCCATCTGAGATATTTTATATCTTCCAAAAGGAAATTTCAAGTTTCAGATTTTTTATGTACAAACTCAGAATATGAATCACATGATGAAACAGAAGGAGGAACAGATTTCTGTAGTTTCCTATCATCTGTGAACAAAGCACCAGGACGCATACGTGATATTAATCACCCAGGACTCCACAGATTGCATCAGCAGAATTACATATGGAATCCACAATTATTATTATACTTTGATGCTAAAGTTAGACTGCGCTCAGTACCAAGGGCTCAGAGGACACGTTCAGTTCCCTTTTCCCTTCAAAACTGGTACAACCTCAGATGATACTGCTTCTGCCTTCCAGAGAAATAACTCAGCGTCGAGGTTGCATCTCAGTTCTAAAATACTGAACACCACCACACTAAAACAGTGGTTTTCAGCAACACCTGTAATATTTTTTTCGCAATGGTGCAACTGATTTCATAGAAAAGCAGAGAGAAGGAATACGAAGCAGTGGACTGTGGAAAATTCTGCCCGCATTTCAACCGCAAATCATGAAGGTCATGCTTGGTTTAGGGCCGTGGGACATATCTATCCTTGGGAAATATCTGGAAGAGAGCAAGGGAGCTCTGCCTTGGTCTGAGAATATACAGCTCACGGCGGGAAGGGGGACACAACACAAAAAAACACAACACCAAGGGGAAAAAAAACACAAGAAAAAACCCAACCACGAAAGCAAAGCATCCTCTTTCTCAAACTACAGTCACAAGACATGGCAATTTTAACTTTTAACCCACACTCTCCAGGGGAGAAGTGGAAGGAGGGAGGACAAATACATGTTGCCTAAGAAGGCGTAACTATCCAGATTCACTGTTATAATGTTGTTTGTAAAATACAAAGCCAGTTTCACCTTCATGGATTTTGAAATGGGAAATACAAGAAATTTAAGTTAATTATTATACTGGCAAGTCATAAAAATATTAAGAGAAGTATGGCAAGAATACTTTTACATATTAGCTTTCACTGAAAATAAGAGGAAAAATCCCACAGATTTATGACACTTGGGATTACAACTACACTATAAATATAGCCTGAGGCAGGAAAAAAAACAAAACACCACCACCACATCGGTCTAGTTCAAATTTTTAATATCATAAATTTGTAGTTAATCCCTCAAGATAACGTATTAGTAATGCTGCAGGTCTAGTGTTTCCTTTTTCTGTACACAAATAAGTGACCCAACTGCGTGAGGTGCCTGGGACACTCACTTAAGTCAGGAGCATGGATTGTTTCAGAGCCCAGCAAAGGTCTCTATCTCCAAGCACCAGGTCCCTTATTAAAAATCACTGCTATCATGCAATTTACCCAAAATTGGGTTTTAACCATGGCAGTAACAGTTTCTAGATCTTGACACGGACTGAGATGTATCTAATGAGTAAAAGCTGTACTTCAGAAAAGTAACTATGATTTAATCATTTATTTTGCTTCTCACATACCTCAATTCATACTTGATACATTATTTTTTATAATCAAGTTAAAAATCAAAGCACATTAACGAGTACAGCATCATTTTAAGGAACAATCCAGTCCCAGCCTAAACAGTCCCCAACTTTAGACTGTTTTCTACGTAGGAAAGCTTTTGGGCACCCCAGCCACAGCTTCCTCAGCCATAAAGAACAGCAACTCTACCAGGAGAAGACAGTCACATTTCCAGATGGAGGACACAGTTAATCAAAACAGACGTACCCATCAAAGTGTGGTGCCACCAGCCCTTTCCTCCCCTCTCCCCACTCCAGATTCACCTCATTGACTCTTGGTTCATGAGAGGTTCACCACCTCTGATGTTCATTTGAATACTTTGGAGAACTAAGGTCGCCAAACGGGCAAAACTACAATTGACTGCTAAAAATAATTAATTTTCAGCCAGTGAACTGAATCTGCTTGCCCAGAGGCCAAATCAGTACTGCAGCCAGCACACAGAAGGGAGTACAAATGGAAGGAGAAAGGGAGATAGAGACCACTGCTTCTGGCATAAAGAGGTACAGGGTTTGCTAAGTCTGTCTCATCAAAAACATCTGGTGGACACACAGAACAACATGCCAACTGCTGACTGTTAGTGCAGAACCGAGACCCTTTCCAGAATTTTTATTCTTCAACAAAGGCATAAAATTTGCACAGAATTTTGAAGTAATCTAAGACAATACTTACAATTTTGATTGATATATCAAGATAGAGCGATACCCAGAATTTATCAGCAAGAACTGGTAGGATCATGTTCTGTGGCCCCATAATCATTTCATTTTTCTTGTCATTCTGGAATTGTCTCAGGACTTTTCTACTGTTGAGTTATACATTTTCTCATTAAACTTTGGTGGTATCAATCCTTAATGTAACTGCACTCCCAAAACAGAGAGCAAAACATAAAGAGATCTCTCCATAAAAAGACGATGAAGAGTCCACAGGAGTATTTTTACTTCTCAACACTCTTTTGCTTTACATTATAAACATGCTTCAAAAGAAAATTAAATTAACCCATGAGTGCTATTTAACTGTTAGATATGATGCCAATGAGCACTTTAACAAAGACCAGACAGTCAGAGACAAGAGGGAGGATATGCTGTGATGACTTTCAGTACTTTGCTCCCGTATAAGCGAACGTGTTCAAATCTTTACGTGCACAGTGTCCCATAGCAGGCAGCACAAAAGGCATATTTAAATTACATGCCTGTTTAAAGAGGCAAAAGAAAATAAAGTTTACAATGAACCCTCCAAGATTTGCTTGTAGGTTCAGCAAGAGAGAAGTATCCTGGATCCAGTTGCTAATCCAATGCAGCTCATGTTCCTACGTCCATCTAAGACTATTTCAGCATCATCTCTACAGACGGTGTTTAATTTAAGAAAACTGATCCCTCCACAGTAATTCAAAGCTACCACTATTACTGGGCAACACCTTAACTCCAGTCATAAACAGACCATTAGCTTTCTTTTCCAGACAATATGCAATTTCTATTATATAGCAGACTACTTTGCAGTAGAGTACAATGTATCTTCTCCAGTCTCATTAGCTTGTTTTCTACAGGTAGCAGGTAATTTATACCTGAAGTGACTTCGATTTTGTTTTTATTGAGATATCCTGTGCTAAGTTTCTGCTCAAAACACATTTTTACAGCTGAAAATTATCAGCCCTTGAAAGATACAGATTTCCAGTGGAAGCATGAACATATTTAACTAAAGATAGTGAAATAAATATTGGTTGTCAGCTATTCAATATTATCAAAAACCTTTATTGTAAAAATATAAAAAAGAAATGGACAGTTCAAGGTAAAACATTATCTACAATTGCTTCCCTACCTGTCCTATCTTTATGACTGCTGGCTGCAACCTTTTTAAGGTCCTTTCACTGATAGTGCTTATCTCAGCTTTCATTTCAAAAGTTGTTTTTTTTAAACTTCTTGCAATGAAGTACCTTTCAAACTACAGATCAAACTGCTTGATTTTTATTTTGTCCCAATGATTTTTCACCAGCAGCTATTCACAATCCCAACTACCTTCTAATATCAGAACCACAAACAAAAAAGGTACCATAAAATGCAACATTTAGATGGAAGATAATCATGATGCGGTACCTACAGACCTGAGATCTCATCAGACACAGCGGTGTCCACATGTCCCCCACTGCAGCTCCGAGCTCACAGGCACTGGAAAGTCCACGATGGGAACTTTGTGCGTGGGAAAAGTGAGGCACTTCATAGCAGGATGGAAGTCTTCCCCCACACTTTTAAGAGCTAACTAGAATTAGCAAACTGCAAATGGACTGAGAAAAGGCCCATCGTAAACCCAAATCCTCTGCACCAGGTACCAGATCTGCAGTTCCTGCACCCAAAGAAGAACAAACATCATTAACTTGAGAAGAGCTGACAATGTTTTGTCCTTCTTAGCTGGAAGGCACCTAGAAGTAAGGGAAAGCATAACTGGTCATGCAGCCAAGGTAGCCCCACCTTTCCAGAGCTGTTCCATGCATTTGGATGTACCCCGAAGAAAGTCACTGAAGTCCCTCGTTCGGGTCCAGCCCCATACATGCCTTCTATGACCACCATTTGCAGACACCCAATGAGTTTGCCTTTCTCTGCAATTAGACCAGATCATTTTCTGGAGCCCCAAAAACAGCTACTGGGGCACTAATTTCAGTGGTGTGTGAGAATACATTGATTTTCAAAAGGATTTAAGCACTCCCAAACTTTCCCCCTGAAAGAAGACGGTGACAGACCAAGCACATCAGTTGCACAATGAGGAACACAGCTGCGCAAGAGCAGAGGATTCTCCTCCAAGTCTCTCACAGGGAAGCAAAGAGAGGGAGATGGCAAGTGGAAGCAGTTACCTTTGGGGACAGGAGGAGCAGCAGCAGCATAACCTCCTCTCAGGAAAGGATGGGCAAAGGAAGAATAAGAGTACTTGAAGGATGAACATGAGGAAGTGAACAGAATACACAAAGTAAAAAATGGTGGGCAAACAGAGGAAGAACAGGATAAGTGATGGAGAGAGAGGAAATGCAAAAGAGACAGTGCAAACTTCTACAGCTCTTTCCGCATGAAAATTGAAAGTTCTTTAAGAAGTTTCAAATAATCCCCTGCGGGAACAATGTTTTTTTATTGCTGTTGTTTGGTTGGGTATAGTGGTTTTTACAGAAAATGTTGGATCAGAAAGCGGAGTGAGTTGACCGTTGTCAGGAAGTGAAATCATCAAGACAGGCTCTGTCATCATTTAGGATTTTAAATGTTTTTAAATTGCAAGAGCATCTTGCCTACGCATTCTCACGAGGAAAAGACAAGAATGGAAAGAGACACAAAAAGGTGACTGAGCCATAAACAGGAAACATCAGACAAATGTGAATGGGACACTAGTATGAAGATGAGTCAGGTATGGAAACAGACAACACATTCAAAGAAACAAGGACGGAAAAATAGAAAAATGCAAATTTCAAGCTACTCAGCTGTAACGTTTGTGCTTTCATTACTTTTACAATATACATACCCGGCAACGGTCTGTGTTTATGAGAAAAATAAAGTACAAGTACTTTCACTATATTAATATTTCTGGCTATTGTGAATTTTAGTAAACCAGTAGCAAGACAGAAAGAGGAAGTAATATCTACTGCACCCACGCTCCAGCTCTACAGGAGCATGGGAGCCCTCCTGCCATGCATGTTTCTGCTTTACTTGAAGAACAATTTCTTGAAAGCATTTTCAGTTGTTGGGAACTACAGCAACCTCAGAGGAAGGAGTCAAAGTCCAGAGCACGAGAGATCCACACCATCCTAGAGATTTTCCTGCTTTCACCAATCCCTACCTGACCACAGCCAAATAAAGCTGGAGATTGCTTTTAAAGCCTTGGGTTAGTTTTTAATCTGATATTTACTTTTCCTAGAACTTGAATGGTGCTCTGGGTCCAGAACACTGCTAATTTTTTCTGCTCTCCAGCTAGCAAACATCTTGGTTTCTTCCAATTGCTTTGGCTGCTTTCCCACCCAGGCGCACGCATATATAATAAAAGAATGCCCTAAAAATGTTAGCTTGAGTATCCACAAAGACTTATTTTTTCCGCCCTCCCTGTTTGTCTCTCGTATCTTGCTGCAGTCCTGGCCAAAAAGTTTCAGAACAGTAACGAAACCCTTCCTCAAACTGCATGGCACAGATTCTCTCTGCAACAATGCTCCCTCATTAGATGCACCAGCTTCACTTCATATCTGAAGCTGCAGGGACAAAAAAGCTGCACAGGCTCAAGAAACTGCCAAGGAAGGGAGAGACACGTGATACTGAAGTGTGATTTCCAACCACTCTCCACACAGCAACACATGTAAATGACTGACAGCCTGAGAACATCTCCTCCTCCAACAACCACCACTGAAGAAGATGCTGCCCACTGCTGCTGGAAGATCCCTGGCCAGTTGTTACTCTCCCTTCAGACCTGATATTCCCCAGTAGGGAACAGTAATAGATTCAAATATGCAACACACTTGAGCAGGCAGAAACCTATGACAGGGTGAGGTTGGGGTAGCAGGTTGGTGGGGTAGAAGCTGAAAGAGAAAATGTGATGGAACTCAAAGTTGCCTTGCTTGGCTTGCAGAGTCCTGTTATGGAGCTTCTATAACATGAAGCCAGAGTCTCACATGGGAATCACTTTGCAATTTGTACACCTCTAACAGGTTTAGTTCAAAGTCCTCATGTATCAGCTTGAGAGGTATTTTCAAGAGCATCTCAGCCATTCAGACGTATCCCATTGAGAACCAGAGTCACACTTCATTGTCTCAGTCATCCAGACAATTTTAAAATATTGTATTTTACATTATTTTTTTGCCATCACAGCCTATGTCCACTTCCCTCTAATGTCAGGCATCTAAATAAAGTACCCAGATGGGGACCAAAGGTGTCCCAGACTCTCCCTACAGTTTACTAGGACAGGCATCTCTGAAGGCTGCCACAGCCTACCTGGGATCTAGAAGGGCTCTTTACCTCTCTCCCTCGACCATAGCAGGAGCATTATGGTGATAACACCTTTACCTGAGCACAGTGCCTCCATCAGGTGTTAACTGAAATAAGCCTAGGTCACCTGCCTTTATTATTGTACTTCTTATCCATATTTGCACACATCTACATACTCACATGAATACATACATATATATATATGTATATACAGACATGCATATATAAATGCATGCACTTAAGCATTCTTCAGGACAGTTGCTCTTGGTGACCTTGCACTCAAGCAGCAAGCTGCTCTTGCAAAAACATTAACTGATCCAAGTCAGGACAGACTGTTACTTCTCCCATGAACCTTTACAGACCTCCTAAGTTCTGTAACACGGTGCATCCCCGACACATTTTTGTACTGGGATAGCTGGACTCCTATATAGCAGAGAAATTAATCTGATTAAATTTAAAAAATATATACTAGAAAAAAAATAGTTACTGTAGACTGAAGAGAGCAACAGACATGCAGTTTCACAGACCACTCGTGAACTTGGCAGTGCCTTCCTAATGATCACTTCTGCTTGCTCTTCTGAGATGCCAACACAGCCAAGATCTAGCAAGTGCCTGTTTGCGAGCGAGTCCTCTGCTTTTGCAGAGCTTTAATAAGGAAAGAGCCTTTGCATCGGTACACAGCTTTGCTTACTACCTTCCAGCCTCAGTCTCCACACAAATAGATTTGCAAGGTATCACCAGTTGTCACACAGTGAATGCTAGCAGACATGTTTGGCAATGTGGAATCTAGCAATAGGAATCAGCCAAAAATATTGTTTTGTTTTTAACATAAAAAAACTGGCACTCTGCCCTGCCATTACAGCAGGCTGCACCCAGAGGAGACAAGAGGATCCTCCGCATCCCACCTGGGTCCCCTCACACAGTGTTTACCAGACCTCATGCAGATAGTACTGCAAAGCCAAATTCTGTATTTCTACTTAAAGTATCAGTCATGGGGGTTTTTTGTGGGGCACTCTCACCATCAGGTAGCCAGATGGAATCACAGTCTGTTGAAAAGAAACAAACACAGATCAATAACTACAGTCTGAGTCGTATGCTTTAAATATTGTCAAAACATGCAGGAGGAAAAGGCTGGTGGACTTCACAGCGAAAGCTCGATCCACTCCAATGCTCCCATACAGGGAACTAGCATCCACAGGAGCCAACTACAGAGGCAGAAGTATCTGCAAGCAGACAAGTAAATAAATAAATAAGGACGGGGAGCATTTTGCATTCTTTCAGTCATTTATATTTAATGATCTCTATACAACACAGTCTACAGTTCTCCAATAACAGAGCTGTGCAACATGTGAATGAGAACAGGAAAGCATGAACTCGCAGATCAAACCCCAGTTCCTCTGGCTTTAAATTGGAAGTAACAGTCCTTTCCCTATTGATTTTTTTTCTCCTCTTTCATTTGTGAAAAATTGATTTTTCTCGCCTGTGTTTGCTGAAGTGTCCACACCTGCAGCTCACTGCTTGCTTTAATCTTTGCATTTGTTCATCCATACCTCCAAGTAAGCCATATCAAATAAGCACCTGGGAGCTCCTATCCCACACTCACCGGTCACCTTAACAAGTCGCAGAAATCTTATCCCTCCCACGTTATTACCAAAAGATGAGGCAGCTGCTCCTGCCTTCCCAGAGGATGCTCAGAGGCCTCTCCAGTAGCCAGAGACCCTCAGGACAAAGCCCATGTCACATTTTCGCAGAAGACCATCTCAGAGCAGCACTGACACCTGAGGTAGATGCAACAGGAGCTCTCGTTTCCCCAGCAGCTCCCAAGAAAGCAGAAGATTAACAACCCCAGGCTTGCCACAACAGATCACTCTCAGGAAACCTGGCACAAAAAAGGAAAAGCCTGGAAGGAGAGAGAATTTTGGGAGGTAGAGGTGAAAAGGCAAAAGAAAGTACTCACACAATAAAGCCCTTACCACAGCTACTGCCCATTTCTCTTGCTCTCTCAGTGATGGATTTAACAAAGGAGCCGATACCACACTTTGCTGACCTACTCTGTTCCTCCAAAGACAGCTGGACTAGCTGGAAAAATGCCAGACAACTCCAGCCCTTCAAATCCCGCAGCTATAAAACTTTAAAGTTGTAATATATATTTAAAATTTTAATAAAAAGTTTGACTGGAAATTTTCCAGCATGAATGATTTGAGGATTAATCCAAATAATTTAAAAAATAATAATCAAATAATCAAGGCTAAATCTGCAGTGCTTATGAAATACTAATATTTTAGCCCTGAATCCCTCCTACCCCCCAAAAAAAGGAGCTCTTAATTCTCAAACCAGGACAGCCTGTGCAACAGTTTTTATGATGTGCGCACATGTCCGCTCTGAACACGTATGGCTTATTTCACTTTTGATATGAACTAAGACTTGCAGATGTGAAAGGCATTAATCCACCTTGGCAGTCAATCTCTTTCACACATAGCACACAAAAATACTAATTTGCATGTAACAGGCAACTGAATTTTAAGGCAACTAGCTATACTGCAAGCTTATGCATTCAAAAAACTAAAACATATTCCTATTCCGGTATCCTTTGAGTGTTAACTGTTTGGGGTTTGACTTAAGTCACATTATTTTAAAAGCTCTTCATAACTGTTGTTACTGTCTTTTCCCATCCCTTTGGTTCAGAGGCACAAACAAATTCTGGTGTAAATCCACAATTATACAATTCTACGGCTCATTTATCAGGCTGGCAAAAGAAGACAGACCAAGTGGTCATGACACAATCAACAGATAAACAAATTATAAAACACATCTAAAACCCTAATTTTCTATGTGTGAAAATACAGCAGTCCCCTGGAGAAGCTGGAAAAATCACGGCATAGGCAAGTGTACTCTTCGCTGGGTAAAAAGCTGGCTGGATGGTCGTGCCCAGAGAGCTGCGATTCATGTGCTGAAATCTTGCTGTCGGCTGGTCACCAGCACTGTCTCTTGGGGCTCAGTTCTGGGGCCAGTCTTGTTTAAAATCTTCATCTACGATCTGGATGAGATGAGGAGATTGAGTGCACCCTCAATAAGTTTGCAGACAACACCAAACTAGGTGGGAGTGTTGATCTGCTTGAGAGTAGGAAGGTTCTACAGAGGGACCTGGACAGGTTGGATTGATAGGTCAATTGTATGAGGTTCAATAAGGCCAAGTGCTGGGTTCTGCATCTTGGTCACAACAACCCCAAGNTACTGAAAGAGTGATCAGTCACTGGAACAGCCTGTCCAGGGAGGTGGTTGAGTCACCATCCCTGGAGGTATTTAAGAAATGTGTAGATGTGCACTTCAGGGCATGCTCTAGTGGCTGAAATTGTAGGGGTTTTTTGTATGTGTATGGTTGGACTCAACGACCTCAGAAGTCCTTTCTAACCACGATGACTCTGTGATTCACTATAAAGCAACATCTCCTGGTTGTAAGCTGCAGGAAAATTAAAAAAAAATAAATATATATATATAAAATATTAAGTGACCCTCCAGGTATCAAAGGGACAAAACCCTCAAGCAAGAGGGCCTGCGGTGATGGTCCTCTACATGACTACATCCTAAATGGACAGCATCCATGTGGCACATTGCGCTGAGACTCCCACAGTGATATCCTGCCGTACACAGCAGGGAGTGATTTGACTTTTACGTAGCTATGTCCTATTTGGTTGATTTTTAACACGGCAACAAAGAGGAGAGAAAAAAANAAAAAAAAAGAAGAAAAAAAAAAAAAAAAAAAAAGCACCAAGTTCTGCCACAATATTACAATATTATTCGTTAAAGAAAGGAAGTATCTTCACCCCATGCAGAGATGAATGATTCATCGTTGTGCCCTGAGGAATATCCAGGCCAAACAAAGATGCCAGATAGAGACAAGACCTCCACAAAACAAGTGCAGAGTAAATCAAGTGAGACCTCTTCCCTTTCAGAAAGAGGGAAGAAGCGTTTTTCTGTGAATCTGGGTCTCCTCTAAACTTCAAAAAATTTGGTGTGCAACAAACTTTTTTTTTTTAAGCAGTAACTGAGAACAGAAAAATGTAACATAGGGCCACAAACGCTGTGGCGAAAGGAGCAATCTTCTAGTGCTTATCACAGAATCACAAAACGGTAGGTGTTGGAAGGGACCTCTGGAGATCATCTAGTCCAAACCCCCTGTCAAAGCAGGTTTTCCTACAGTAGGCTGGAGCGGAACACATCCAGGTGGGTTTTGAGCACTTCCAGAGAAGGACATTCCACAGCCTCTCTGGGCAGCCTGTTCCAGTGCTCTATTACATTCAAAGTAAAGAAGGCTTTCTTTATGTTATGAACTGCTCTTCAAGCAGTTAAGCTGAGCTTTACTCCACATATAGCTCTAAATGCCCAACTACCCTTACCGGAAGTTAGCTGACTCTTAAGTTTCAAATGAAAAGAGACAGAAGAGCTGAACTGCCCCTGCAGATGTGTCCCTCTCTGGAGAGACCTTGCACCATGAAGGCCACTTCTGTACCAGCTATCAGACCTTACCCTGGTCCCCACAGGAGTCATGGTGCACACAAACCAGGTTGCTTCTGGAGGAAGTTGAACCAGAAACCTCTCTCCAGCCGCACACCAAATGCGCTCCAACTCCCAACAGGGTCATAAGGATCCACAAGAACAACTACTCTCATGCTTTCCATCTGCTTCTGCTGCTCCAGATCACCTGTTCATGTGCCTTCAGCACACAGGTAGGTAAGACAAGTCTAAATCTGGTAGTTTCAGGATTCTGTGAACACTTCGAATGCATCCTAAAATAAGCTCATGCTGCATGACATAAGAAGTATTTTGTTAATATTACCAAATAGTATTTGCTAGATATTCTACAGTTCTCTTTACTGTCTTTGACTTCTGCTGCTTCTTTGAAATACCTTCCCTTACTTTCCATGCAGGCAGAATATTTGTTACAAATAATTACAAAATCATGGGAAAAACCCCAAAGTACTGAAGTTGAAGAATGTGGCAGCTTCGCCCCTGGGAAGTAACAGTAGATGTCCTAGGAACAAGTTAGGAGGACATTACTAGGCTTCATGGATATCCTCCTACTCAGAAATGCAGGCATCTGATCAATGGTACCTTTGGGCAGCAGCACACCTGAAGCCATCACCCAAGGTTTCCCTGACTGTCAAAGAGGGGGTGTGCATGGCAAAAAGACTAGCCCCAAAAGGAAAAGGTCAGGTCATTGCAGGTAGGTAGCCCTTGCAGAAGCATCAAATACCATCACAAAGAATTATTATCTTGTGATTTTAACTACAGAAACTTTCACCTTGATGGTCTGAAGATGTTCTTTGCTTTAACTCATTTTGTCCAACAGGCAGAACAGAACAGAGTATTTGTGTTCTGACAAAAATTATTTATAATCCATGAGAAGCTTTAAAAGCTTTAAGACTTGAGACTTGTTCCTGCCTCACCAACTCTTATTCAGAACTTCCCTGCCCTGAAGTATGCAGCATGTCCCTCAACAATGACTGAGAATAAAATAAAGAAAAAAAATAAAAATCACACAACTAACATATGTTGAATTCCAAAAGCCAAAATATATACTAAGAGCAAGCTGTAAGCTGTTCTTGTAAGACTGTTTTTTAATTTTAAAAATTAAAAGTCTTTCTCTTCAAGATAGCACCCTTCATTGCTAAGATACTTTTTAAAAAGATAAGGCATTAAGTACATATAATAGGTGTTTATATTATAGAAATGATATTATATATATTTTTATATATGTATATAAAAATAGAAAGTCTGCATGAGACCAGCTTCATGAAACAATCTTGAAATTTAATTCATCTCCAAAGCAATCATTTCCAGAGCATTAATGTTTCAAATTACTAAAGCACACAGTGAGGTGAGGAAGAGTTGAGCAGTTCGGTAGCTTCCTATAGGAAGCCTGCCACAGCAAGAAGAATCTTTCTCTTCCAGCTTCTTGTCCTGAATCAAAAATATAGCTTCAGACTTCTTCCAGCTGAAAACTAAGCTGCTCTGAAATCACAATAAATGCCACTGTCCTGACAAAGACTAGCTAACAATTAAATTCAGGAAATGTTTTGGTATTAAAAAGCCAAATCTTTTGCCATAGAAATTTTAGGTGATTATTTCATAAAGAGTTTCACAAATGCAGAGACCAAAGTACTGAGAGGAAAGCACATTCTGCTGCTTTTTTTTTTTTTGAGTGTATGTTCCTAGGTAAGGAAAATATCTGTCTCATGAAGGGTTATGTGAATTATTAGTATATTTAAATTGGTTGCCCCAGGCAGGAAAAAACATCATGCAGTTACAAAACAATCTCAAGTCCGCCAACCATAAAGAAAGTAAAATGCAAAACGTACGAGGATATTTAAACAAATGGAATTAATTCAGCTCCTTTGCTCTGTAGTATCTGAGCATCTTCCAAAAGGACATAAAGAAACATAACTAACATCTGTCATCTTAAGCTTAGTCTCTCTCAAACCTTTCCTGGAAAAAACCCACGTGTACCACAGTGTTTGGGGAATTTTGAGTTTATTTATCCTTAGTCATGAGAACATGGGTGATTTGAGAATGACCTCGGGGAAGAGGGATGGAGCAGCAAGATCTAGAGAAGCCTGAGCATCATTAAGGAAAGAGCCATTTTGTAGCTAGAGACCGAGAAAAGTCAAAAAGGAAAAGAGTCTCCTCTTTTCTTATGAGATACAGTTCATCTTAACCAAGATGTCTTACTGTATAAAAATTATCACTCACTACATACACCTTCAGTTTTCTAAAAGCCTAGGAAAAAGGAAAGTATTCAGGGAGATCCAGCTTTTCCAAACATTGTAAGGTATACTCTCCTGAACATGCTCCTTTCAACTGTCTCCCACCATAAAAGTAGTAATATTTTAAAGCAATCACAGGCTCAGTATCTGGAAATGTAGCTCAGAGCTTCTAGGGTTTTTTTTTCCCCCACATACTGCACAAGGAATGTTCTGCCTCCCTCCTGTGTTCTTGCCACTCCCAACAGTCTAAAATTCCCACTCTTTGGGATCTGAGAACCAACAAAAAACAGCTAGAGAAGTCTTTTGCTGCAACCCTGTCACATTCAAACGGGAAACAGCCCCAAACAGAAGACACAGCCACAATGCATTTCATAACTACCAGCACCACCTGAGGGGGTCACTTAGGCTTCACTTCGGCTTTCAGGCAATGTAGGTAATTAAAGAAAAAAAAAAATTAAAAAAAAATAATAAAAATCACACAACTGTTAATTGGCCATCCTACCACAAATGCAAACACCTAAAGAGGAGATATTTATGATCATCAAGTAATATTAAGATTAATCTCCTATCTCCAAAACAAAAGACAAAAAGGAAAGCGGAAAATATGGCTCATGACAGGGTGTTAAATCAGACAGTCTTAACCATAGGGTCATACAAGCATTGCCACATTAATTCTCTTGCGGTCGTTTTCAGAAGAAATCTCCTACCATTCAGTATCAGATTTTCCATGCTTGAGCTATGCCTGGAAAGCAAAATTTGCTTTGGAAAAGACAATTATTGCAGTTTTCTGCCCAGTTTTGAAGCACAGCAAAAGACAAAAGGTAACTATGGCCAGAGCTGAATTCCTCCCTCTCCATCATAACTGTCACCATCACCACCAAAACACCCTCAAAGGTATTTGGGTTTTGTTGTGGGTGGTTCCTGTCCCCCTATAAGAAAAAAAAAATTAATCACATTTTACAAGCTTTCTCACATCACCACACTCATATCCCAGAGCCTTTCTTAATAGTATTCCTGTCTGTTTTCCCACCCACTACTCTTTGACTTGGCAAATGGATGGCACCTTTGCCATCTAAATGCGGGCTCTTAAAGATGCAGCTTATTTTTGCTCTCAGACTTCAGGGCAGGTAAGAGATATCACTTTGGCCTTACAAAATTCAAGTCCTGTTCTGGTCTACCAGCCCATCTTTAATTTCTAGATCTCTAAGCCTAAACCCAAACAGGTCTTGAATGCCTTTTGAAGTTAAATACCAAAATGGAAAGCTCTGGAGAGGTAGATGGGAACAGCTAAATAAGAAGTTTCTCAGAGAGCCTGACAAATTTTGCTTAGGCAGAAAGAAAAGCCCCTTGTGGGCACCTGCTACTTCTAAAAACCACTGGCTCATGCTCTCGCGGGGAGCTGTCACCTGCTCTGGCTGGACCAGCAGTACACGGGGACTGCAAACCCCTTCCTTTCTACTGGTGGAAACCCTTTCCTCACCATCATTTTTTTCCCCCTTCCCTGGTCTCTCAAATGGATCTGTCCTCCAGAACCGCTGCTTTCTCATCTCCCCGATCGAAACGAACACAACCAGGTCTTTGCACTCAACTGCACGTCGCTTGACTTGTGCTACAGCAACAAGAAAGCAAACACAGGCTTCTTCACCCAGACAAAATGCTCCACCAAACCCCTGGTGCTGGGGGTTGGATAGACATAGTCATGGAGGAAAAAGAGGGGCTGATCCCAAATGCACCCCTACCTCCTTGCAGGGCTCTCTCAGACCACTGCGAATCTTCTGAGCTCAACTTCGTCAGCTGCTGGAATCTATAAGCCAAAAAACCTCTAACCAAACACAACCATAAAAAAGTAAAACAAAACCTGCACTATCAGCCAGGATTTTTGGAGGAGGTTGAGCTTCTCAGAAATCTAGCATCCAACTAGAGACATCTTACAGCAGTTAGATTTTATCATAGAATGGTTTAGGTTGGAGGGGACCTTAAAGATCATCGAGTTCCAACCCCCCTGCCATGGGCAGGGATACCTCCCACTAGACCAGGTTGCTCAAAGCCCCATCCAGCCTGGTCTTGAACACTTCCAGGGATGGGGCATCCACAACTTCTCTGGGCAACCTGTTCCATTGCCTCACCACCCTATTTAGCATGTGCTATTGCTCTCTTAAAGCTCATCTTTAAGGCTGTGAAGCATATAATCGAGAAACCTAAAAGACTCTTGTGGCTTTCAAGAGGCGTGGGTGTCAATGCAAAACAATTCTCTGAACTTTAATTCTTCCGTACAGACATTACAAGACTAATTTATTGTAATAGATTTAATGGTTATCACAGCCCCCTACATATTTGCATTGCTCTGTAATATCAAAGTTTTCCAACTCAGCAGCTTCAGATCTGTATCACAGGGGAGGGGAGGGGGAAACAAACCACCAACACAATTTTAGGCCCTTTCCCTGTCTGGTAAATTTACAAACACAAGGAGGCAGCTAGATACTCCCCAGAAGACGAAAAACAATCCAGCTGCAAAATTCATTTCTTAGCACACAAATTACAATGCTCAGTGATCCTCTCTGTTTGTAAGATGGCTAGGCACAAGGGGTTTGTGCTGTGCTCTACAGTAAACAGGTCTGGGCAAATTCAGAAAGCCCAAAGTCCAAAGCTCCCCATGGAAAATGTGTTGCTAATAACTGTCTTCTAATGTGACAGGGACTCCAGCTCAAGTAATTTCTCTCAGCTCAAGTAATTTCTCTCATCAGAACAGCAGCGGTATCAAAGAGGAAGAGAAAGCGGTTCTTCAACGTGCTGATCCCAAGAGATTCATTACACGATACACCAAACAAAGCTACATAAAAGAAAGTATGTAAGGGAATTCCACATTGTCTACAAAGACATCACAAGACAAGGGACTGCCATCATCACCTCCATAACCCATCAAGACATTTTATGAAAGCGACCGCCACATTTAACCAAGTCAACATCAACCTAAACCACCCGCAACTGCATGTTAGGTGTAAATGCAATGCAAGAGCTAGGTATGACATCAAAAGGAGCTAATCTAGTTACTCAGTTACAAAAGGAGGTGCAGACCAGCCAGATTCCGAGCTCTCTGTTCCTCCCTCCCCAGCTGGAGAGTTCATCACCTGCCCAATCCACATGCCACGCTTGTAATTCAACCCCGGCGGTGACCAAAACACGCTTCAAGCCTGCACTTTCCTGACCTCGGAGGAAGCAAGATAGCATCACTCAAGTTCAGAATTAACTGTCTGCTAAGTTCCCTCAGATTTTCCTCCCAAAGCAGGATGCCAAGAAGCACCAACTAAGAACCCAACTATTCACGTGTGGCACTTTCTGCACCGATTTCATCCACACCCCTTTCTCAATTCATCATCCCAGCCTGCAAAAGGCAACGGGGACAAGCTGCCCTTTTTCTGACTCCCTGCGGGGTGGTGAGCAGAGCAAGGAGCAATGCCACGGGTAGAGCAGAAGCAGCTCAGAGCACCAAACTTCTGCAACCAGGTAGCTGGCCCTACAAGGATCAAGGCAAGCCCAGTTCAGAGCTATAAAATGGCAGAGATCTCCTAAAAGTTGGTACTTACACAGAGAAACAGGCAATACTGAACCTGGCACCAAAAAAGTTCAACATCCTTTTAAGCATTCAAAGTAATCAGAAAAAGATAGCCGAGACTAAAAAGTGTAAACACATTAATAGGCAGCATTAATGAAGAGCCAACAAAGAACACAAAACTTCTATTTGAAGTTGACTAACACCACTTCTTACGCAGAACGCTATAGCAGGTCACAAGCAAAATTCATCCTTCCGTCTCAGTAAAGAAGCAGACTTCCATTGGAAAAGCTTGGCCAAAAATTCTTAACTTATATTTGGCAATTTAAACCATTTCACAGTAACACGTCAGCCAAAAATCCCAGCTCGTATGCCTCACTTGTTATCACAGCCAAAGATCAGGAACTTTGCTTCTGATGCTTTATGCGTAAATACCTACACTGGAAAACACATATCACAGTGGGACAGATTCAACCTTGACTGAGGTGTGTTACTTCCAGGGATTTCTCTTCACTTAAGACAGAAAGACACATCTCTTGTGCAAAATAAGAATTATTGCAAAACTCGAGAGTTTCTCTATCAGTTTCAACCTAAATTCCACGAGCAAGATGTATTTGTGTGGCACTCAGAAGATTAAGAGATGTTACTTCAACAGTCAGGCTAATACACCCTAACATTTTCAGAAAGCATTTTAAAACAAAACCAAAACCACTTGGTATCTGCAACAGATCAGAAACACTGACAGGAGAGGTCTTTTAAGCCAACAAAGTGAGTAGCAGACTGCAAGGAGCCCATCCTCTCCATGTATATTGAAAGAAACCAAAAGGACAGCAAGCCTTCCTCCTTCTCCACTTCTCCCCAACATCAATTTCGTATTAAATAATGATCAATTTCATATTTGAAAGAAAAAAATAATTGCTGGTTTGGAATTCTTTGGTCCTCTTCTGTCTTACAATCCCTGCAACACATGTAGAAATGGAAATTTTTATTGTTACTCGGAGAGAGAACTCACGTATCCCTCACACAGTGACTCCTGCTGGTATTTAATTTTTTTTTTTAACCTAGGTTTTCATCAGCCGTACCTGCTATTCATAATGAAAGCCATGGTGGAATCTTTCAGGGCCGCCAGCAGTTGTGGTTATCTTGCTTCTTATAAACACAGTGGCTTCCTGCCAAGGCTCCTCTGCTACATCAAGTTGAATCATGGCATCCTTCACCATCGTGACCCCCCCCGAACATCGTCATGCCACCACTCTGTCTAGTTCCATTAACTACATGTCGCAGTGAGATCGCGCTTCTGTGCCCACCTCCAAACAGCCTCTGCCTCTTCCCTAAGCCAGCTGAGAGCCTGCCAGTGCTCTCTTTTGGACTGCGTACAGTTAATAGTATTTGCATGTTTCAGAAATAACTGTTTTCACTAATTGCTGGCAATATGAAGTTCACGGTACACCTTTAAATATGCTGTGGTGGCAAACATGTAATCCTCGAGGCAGGATCCTATGTGTCATTCACTCTTCTAACCCTGCAGATACAAGGCACATGAGATAAAGCTCTTGATCAAGCAAACAATGAAAAAAAAAAAAGTTGCTTTTGTTCTTTAACTAGGTGAAAAGAGGTCAATTAAAAAGCAAGCAGAGCATCTTATTGCTCTTTGGTGATCCTGTAGTTGATACATTTATTGCACAGCAGGACTTTAAACATGTTTTCCCATATACTGATAAATTATAAATGATGTGTGTCCTACTTCTGGTAGTACCACTTCTCTCATCATCTCCCGCAGGATAGAGTCAGCTAATGCTAACTCGATGCCTTGGCATTTCTGACCTTTACTTGGACAAAAAAAACATCCACTGTGTTGATTAAATCAAGGATCCTGCCTGCAGCCCCCAGTGGTCACCATCTCACCTACCCATGGTGACCTGATCACCAACAACAGCATCACGACACCTTGACACCAAGGCACATGCACATGAGGCTGAGACCAGCTTCTTTAGATGACAAACACCAAGGTGCCCTTTCAATACTTCTTGCTGAGATGTTTCCAGCCCCTTCAGATCACTCCATCTACCAAAACCTCAACAGGGTCAAAACAGTGATGTTGTCAATCAGCAGGAAAAAAAAATAATTCTGCTGCTGGGGGAGCAGAGAAAGGAAAAATGAAACTCATCCACCCCCCCTCGCTTGCCTGTGTGCCTGCACCTCCAGCTGCCTCGGTGCACTGTGTCAGTGGATGAAAATAGACAGGCTTGATGACTTTGCTGGCTCTCTCAAAAAGAGGACAGTTGGCAGAAGCAGCAGTCTGCTCCTGGGTAGAAATGGGTGGGTTTATTATTTCCTCCCCCTCAAGTCTGAATGTTCACTTTCATTTTGACTAAGGGGAGGGAAAAAAAAAAAAAAAAAAAAAAAAAAAAGAAGAAAAAATATCTCTTTTGAACATAAAATCTGAAAAATCCACACATCTGCCCACGCCTGGGAAGCAGGAAACCTTCATGAACATCATCTGGTTCTGCAGAACCCAATCTTCCTTATGGGAAAAAAGAAAACCAAAAAGTTATGACTGCAGAGAGAACCTTCCAAACACAAGTAAACGTACAGTGAAGCAACAAGCTACAGGAACACTCCCAGTGCTGCTGTTGTACCTCGCTACACTGCCTGAGGCCAACCCAGCCTAAAATTTCACACTGCTGTTATTCCACCCCAATGCAGGGAGACTCTAGAGAGGCAGGCTAGCAACAGAGATGTATAGAGCTACAGGGCACACTAAAATGCATCAGGACAGTCAAGGAAAGCCTGCAAGAGTGGAAGTGCCTGAAACACCTGTGATGCAGTCAGGAGCTGGAGGAGATGGAGATTCTGCCTGCTAAACACTACAAAACATTCAAGAAGACAACTTAAGTTAAATAACTTTCTTAAATAAACTTAAATGCATACCAGTAAGTTCTTCAGAAGAACATCTGTGCCAGTAAGCCTTGCTCCAACAAGACTGTAAATCACTGGGGGATGTTTTACAATCGATGCTTTACACCTCAAAGCACAGATAGGCGCAGAGTGTAAGCACCTGTGGTGCATCACAACCTCACAGCCCTGCCTCCAGACAAAGCCTGAAGATCAAGGCTCCCATGGCTGCATCCCTGTCCCAACTTGCCTGGACAAGGAGCAACGGGCACAAACTGGAACACAGAAAATTCTCTCTCAACAGGAAGAGAAACTTCTCTACTTTGAGGGTGCCAGAGCACTGGAACAGGCTGCCCACAGAGGCTGTGGAGTCTCCTCTAGAAATATTCAAAACCCACCTGGATGCATTCCTGCCCAGTCTGCTTTGGCGGGGGTATTGGACTACATGATCTCTGAAGATCCCTTCCCACCCCTACCATTCTGTGACCTAGAATTGCATTTACAGATCAAGTGGCACAGTCAACATGCTTTTTTGGCCCGTGACCACTCCACACCTTTTCGGGATCAGATTACCAAGGACGCAAGTCACACTGCTCTGATAGCAGTCGTTGGTTCCAATATAAGAGGAAGCTCCATAAGGTAATAAAGGTTTGAACTGAATTTATATGAGAAACCTAAATTAACCATCTTAGTACCACATAGGTTATTTTCCAAATCAGCTCTTCAGATGCTTCAGAGATGTGGCTAAAGCTGCTAGGTTTTAGAGCCTATTTCTCACTCGATGCTTTCAGAAGTTTTAACTCATAATTTATGTCCAGAAATAAATACACAGGTGGTTTCAGTAGACAAATCTACTCATTTATAACAGTTCTAAAAATGTTGGTACAAGAGCACACAAATGCTTGGTGTGGAGGTCACACGCAAGAGATCACTTCTGAAAGGTCCTAAGAGGACCAATCTGCTTCCCCCAAATGGACATCTACCAGCGGCACTTCTGGGGTAGCATGCTTCCAGCATACCCCGTTATCAGATGGTACTGAACATATGTAAGCTGTCATGATGCAGGAGCACAGCCCACTTTTCTGCCATCAGTGGTCCAAAGCTGCAAAGGGAGAGTCTGATAAGGAGAAGGGGGGAATTACACTAAAATGAGGAATAGCGATGCAGACAGACTCAGGGAGATAGAATCATAGAATGGTTTGGGTTGGAGCAGATCTTAAAGGTCATCGAGTTCCAACCCCCCTGCCATGGGCAGGGACACCTCCCACTAGACCAGGTTGCTCAAAGCCCCATCCAGCCTGGCCTTGAACACTCCCAGCGATGGGGCATCCACAACTTCTCTGGGCAACCTATTCCAATGTCTCACCACCCTCATAGCAAAGAATTTCTTCCTGATACCCAATCTAAATCACCCCTCCTTCATCTTAAAACCATTATTCCTTGTCCTATCACTACACTCCATCATAAAAAGAGTTCCTCTCCATCTCTCCCGCAGGCCCCTTTCAGCTCCAAATACTTTTTTGTGTGTGTGTGTGCGGCTTGAGCTTTGTTCATTTTTAAGATAGAGTTGCTACATACAGGTGGCTGAACAAAATCCAACACATGTCACAAGGAGATAGCAATTTTACTATGGAGAAACAGCTGAACATATTTATTTGACTTGGACAGGCCTGGAGTCTAATCCCATCATTCATTGCCATCTCCTGTCTGATTTTTAGGTGTTTACTGTCTGAAGCTTTCCTGCTGCCACTGAAAAGGAGTATAACTCATCTGGGTAGGAGCTTTCTGCCCACATCCCATATGCAATAACACTGCGTTCCAAATTTTTCATTGTTTAGTTTTCCAAAACCTCCTTTTAGAGAGAATCAAGGCATTTTGAAGAGGGATATAAGAGAAAGCAGGAGCTCCTAAGGGTAAAAGACTGAGGAATGCACCACTGAAAGACAGACCAAGGAAGCCAAAAGAGTTCTAGATCCATCAGGAGAAGCCAGGAAGCAGGAAACAACTGGACATGGAAGTAGTCTGAAAAGCAGCTGAGATGTTCATGCCAGAAGTCATCATCACAGTGGCACAGCAGGATGTCCTGGTCAACTACCTTATGGCTACATATACCTTCGTACTCCTTCCCACGATAAAGGACCCTTAAACTATTCTTCATCTTATAAGCAAACTGGACTAAGACAACTGTGGACAGTACTTTCTTCCACTACTTTTGCTATACAAGACTGGGCATATTTGTCAACAGCAACTCGATTATAAGCATCTCAGAGGACCTGGCCCCACACTAGCAAAAATTGTTTCCAACACCTTATCTCACACTGAAGCATTACATATAACCACAAAAGAGCAAGTGACCATTGTAAGACATGGATAAGGGTCTGGGTCTGCCAGCACTGAGCTGAAAACATCTGTCTGCTGAAGACTAGTGGGGTGCCAAGTATATGGAAGCTGGCCACATCAGGGCCTGATCAGCTGGGATCTGGGCCCTCTTCCAAGCCTGTTGCTGTTGACTGGTGAGAGCCACAACAAAAGGGTCTTTTCTACCCCTGATGAGCCATATGTAGGTCCCCGATAAAAATAAACCAAATAAAGCAGATAGGTTGCCACGTGACAAGGAAAACTCAGTAGACAGATTACCAGAAAATCAATAGGAAGATCCTCAAGTATAGAACTTCACATTAGAGAGAGGTAGCCCAATGCATGAATGAAAAGCAGATGGAGCCCATAGACTCAGTACAACCCCAATGTACCTAGAAGAACTTGTGGGAAGAAATAGTATTTTAAAGTGTATTTTAAAGCATTTAAAACACCCAGCAAAGAGAGAAACCCAACTGAACAGAGCAACAACCTCAACTTGTGCTTACAGGTAAACACTTCTGCCAAAAGGGATATTTCTACTACTCTCTGCTAAGGAGATATTTCTACTTTTAACAAGAGCTATCGCCTACCCTAATGCCTTAGGGCTATCTTGTGAGAGGAGTCTTCTGCACAGCTGCTAACTGACTTCTGTGAAGACTTTCACAGGTTTCACCTTTTCTATGAGTAAGCTCCAGACTGGTCTTAGGGACGAATGGGAACTGGATTCCAGAAGACCAGGGTCTTCCTCGGGCAACAGTTGTTTAAGAAAGCAAGTCATCGAAGGAGCTGCCCATCAAAGGAGGAGACATCTGAGAGGAGCCAACCTGACCCCTGCCATCCCTAAGCTTTTATGCTTACCATGGCAGTTGGGATGGAGCACCCTATAGGCCAGTCTGGGTTACCTGACCTGCCAACCTCCCTCCCACTGATGCAACCCCTCCAGAGGGTAAACAACCAGTGTCAGCAAGAGCGTCCCTCCCTGAACAGGCAGCTAGCTCTACTCCACCCCAAAGCAGTAAGAGTTTGGTGGACACACAGCTGCAACCCGCAAACAAGAGAGAGGGAAAGGAAGAAGAGTTCCTCCTCAATAGGCTGGCCAAGCCTACATACCAAAATTTCCACCTGCTTGGAGAAGCACTGAACACATATTTCACACCTTGGAGGAGCTGAAGGGGAAGGTGACAACAGATCTCCAGAAGTCTCAATTCTCTGTTGCAAGGAAGTCCAGCAAGTTCAGGCTAAGCAGAGCCTGTTGGCTTGCCTCCTCTTACAGCTGCATGCTCAGATTTCCCCCAAACCTCCTCCCACAGTCCTGCTTCTGGACACACAAACCATGAACCATGAACACTGATCAAATAGCTGCAGTGTAGTGATCCCTCTCCTTGCCACCTGAAACAGCCCAGCTGAAAACTGGTGACATCGCATGGAAAACAGGATGGGCAAGGGCTTTCCCCGCAGACTCCAAGAAAAAACTTGGGTTACGTTTTCCATCTGAGCTTCAGTGTATGAGTTCGCTGGTGCTCTGCCCGGAATACCAAACCCACTGACCAAATAGTACTGGATTAACTTACTGGGTACCTCAGGGAAGCCTGAACAAGAACTTAATTTATCACTTAATCAGTGATCTAAAAATAGTTGGCAGGGGGAGGGTCCATCCACAGAGAAAAATAAGCTATTTAAAAGAACAATGCTCTGGCAATCACCTCACATTCACTGCACATGGGAGAAGAAATCTATCCTTTATGAGCGGCTCTTGGGAATAAAGGAAATTCATGAACTTGCCAGATAAACTTTTCAGAGGGAGTAGAGGAAGACTATTTCATGTTCCTTTCGTAGTTAGGACTGAATACACTTACAGGTGGGTGAAGAGAAAATGTGAGGGAATAAGCCTGATTTAGAAAGGAATGGATCAGGAGTGGGGAAGAAACTCAGAGGGAAAAAAAAAAAAAAAAAGAGCAAGCATATTATTGAGTAACTCCACTAAATCATGGAAATCAGAGCAAAAGGAAAGAAAAGGCTGATGAAAGAGAAGATTTACACAGGCATGTTCACATGCTATTACCTCAGTGCCTGAGTGATTTAATAACCATCCCTTGCATATTATGCAAATTGAGGTTTCAAGAAACCTTTACTCAGGCCTTGTTGTGGGGATACATCAGACACCACAACTAGATCACTCCTTTGGGGTTTATTTGTTCAACACTTTCTGCATTACTCTCCTCAATAAAGGAGGAGGATAATGCAGAAAAAGGCTACCTCAACTCTTCAACTTGTGCTATAAACTAAGGGTGGATTTCAGCTCACCAAACATTGGGCTATCCTAACACTTTCAGCTAAGAATAACGGTTCAAGGCTCCCTCTGTAGTCAAGGAAAGAGACAACCATCTCCAGACAGCAATTTATCCTCTTTTAAGATCCACTTCTGTAACTGGCAGAAGGAAACACTCTTTGGAGATCTGTCTGCCACTGCTGGTAGAGCACATCTAGAGAACTAGGCTAAACCAGATGCCCAAAGGCAGTGACTGAACACGGGGTAAACAACCTTCCCCCCCACAGTCTGCAAGGTGACAAAACTACTCGGCACTTAGAAGAGAACCACAAAGAGAAAACATCATTTGCACAAAATACTTAGGACTTCAATTCCTCGGGGGGAGAAAGAGAGAGGTGCAGACACAGGTCAAGAAGCACTTGTGGAAGGATCTTTAATATTTACACATAAGGCATGTCCTTCAAGTCAAAATTAAGTAAAAACCAAAGAGGTTCGATAGTTTTCTGGCAAAGCATGCTTGGCATTCAACATCTTTTCTGATGTTTACAAATACAGACCACAGTGAGGGACATCTGCCACCACCTGCACACCTTCTTGCAGTCTGCACAGGAGCAACTGAGGCACTTGGCTCTGACAGATCCTCACTGACAACATGAAGCCTTCAGAGAACACTGCCAAAAATTCAGTGTAACAGGATGAAGATTGGTGGAGACCACATAGAAAAATATACACCATCAGACTCATGAAGTACTTCCACTTCTCCGCAGCATGGCAGGGTAGTTTTGAGTAGAAGAGGGGAGGACAAGGCTGATGGGCGGCACTCAAACTACTGTGAGTACTGCAGTACCTTTAACAAAGTGCACTTGATTCATTTCCTCTGGCTTCTTTCCATCACGTTTTATCAACTTATTCAAAGGGAGCATTAAAAGCTCTTTAGTACCTTGATATGTTTGTTACTGCTGAGCAGAAGTAATTGCCAAGTAAGATATCTATCTGCCAGAGCCTGCTCATGCCTGAGACCGTGGAGGTCATGTTCTGAAAAAGTTCAACTCTGAACTTTTCCAAGTGTCTAATTTCCACTGAAATTTCACACACACATAAGACAAATGAACAGCACAGAAAAATGGAGGTGAAAACCAGAGATGCAGCAGAGCCACCACCGACCCCAGAAGGAGTTTTTACTTCGGAAATTCTCCCAGTAATTTCAGGAGGGTTTTTTTGCCCTGTTTTCAAATCAAGCATCTGAAAAACAAAGCTGTCAGTTACCATCACTGAAAATTCAAGTGATCCCTGAAATACATGCTAGCCCTTGCACCCTTGATGCTGCCTTCCCTCTCCCGCCCACTCAATCCCCCAGAGATGCACGGAAGTACCAAATCCTGTCCAGGGCTCCTTGGGGAAATTCTTTGTCTGTGATGTTTTCTCTAAAAACAGTCCATAACCAACTTTCTTTTACTTCCAAGGTAGTGGGATTCAATTTCAGTGCCCCAGCCGCCACATGAACCCGAGGGGAAGAAGCAAACTTTGAAGAACGGCTGCTCAGAGGTTGCCTCGCAGGATGCCAGGAGCTCCAGCACACAAAGCACCAGCACCATAGAACCACAACCACAGGGACCAAACCATTACAGCACATCAGAGAAAACGCCTTGGCCAGCTGTGGAACCAGTCCTGGGCAAGTCAGTCATGCCTGACTTTTGCAAAAAGCAAGCATCTAACCTCTTTGATGGCATTTTCAGCCAAAAATGTGACCTGAAGAAGCCTACTTTTTACATTTCTTGTTCAGCTGTACATGTTATATGGCATAAGAGTTAAGCACCGTGTCAGTAGCTAATGTCACTTGATAGCCTACTAAAGCTTTTTTGAGGATTTGCATACTATTATCAAAAATTTCATAAACTTTACAGACTTCAGCAAGAGTCCTCCTAGTTGTCCTGGCTGTCATTAAACTGTTAACACTGTCGTTTTTTTCTTTTTCATCCCCCTTCCCTCTTTTTTCCTTTTTTTAATTTTGATCTCAGCTGCCGACCAGACAGCATCGCACTTCACCCTTCCCTGCTCCCACTGCTGCTGCACTGCAGAGCTGTGCTGGGAACTCTCTCTTCCACAGGTGACACAGCTGCCTAAAAAAAATGCCCTCCTGCCCAGGAGGGGACAAGTCCTGCTTCCAAGCATCGTCCCCAGTCTATAGAGCAGGCTATAGCACCAGCAAGAGAAGGTTGCTGGAAGCACAGCGTCCTTACCTCAGTGCCCTCAACTTTCCCGTTCTCACCCAACCTCTGGCAATCTTAAATCCTTTTCAACTGTTATTGATGGGTTAGTTAGCAGGTTGGTGGGTTGTTTTTTTGGGGTTGAGGTTTCTATGGGTTTGGTTTTGGTGATTTTTTTATATTATTATTTTAAGTACCCATCCTTAACCCCAACTCCCGATTAAGTCCTGACCCAGGAGGACTCAAAGCCTACAAAGAAAGGCACAGCAGAGAGGGAGACAGAGATCAGAAGATAATCGTCACACAATAAGGGAAATAGTTATCTCCTTGAAAAATTAAAAGTTTGAGCAGAGGTGACATTTGTATGCCTTTCTCCTTCAGGCTGGATAACAATCAGTGAGGAGAAATAGGAGGAAAATGAATGGCTGTAATAAAGACGGACAAGACACGAGGGGAGGGAGGGAACCAACACACACACAAACCACACAAAACCCCAACCATGAAGGGTTGTGAAGGGTTTTAAAAGGTAAGGGAAAAGTTATCCTGATGCATCTCAGGTAGATTTGATGCAAGAACCTGCTGTCTGAGTAGAAAGGAGAAACAAGAGTAGGTCAAGAAGAGTAAGGAGCCAGCGAGAGCAATGAACCATCACTGCTATGGGGTCATTTGCTGTGCAAGCACCAGTTGTACTGAAATGACATAAACATCCAGAAAAGAACAAGGTTGTTCTTGTACAGCACAGCAACAATCAAATGAAGTATGGGTGGAACACACAGAAAAGACTGCTTTTATACATATATACACACATACAATACAGTGCATTTTGTAGTCACTTACAAGAGAGTGAGTGAGAGTCCACCTTCAAACTTACTTTTTCACAACACTGATGTGCTGAGATCTGGGCTCGTTTTTTTCCACTTGTTTTGACTTGTTTAGGAGATTTTTGGTCATTTTTTGTTGCCTTTTTTTTTTTTTTTAAGTATTCCCCTCACTGCTCTCCCATGGGGTCCCCTGTTAGTCTGCTTGTGTCCATCAACTGCCAGCTACCTTACACTTCAGACTCTTCGGAGTGGACCACCTATCACAAGGAGATCCCGATCTATGACTAGGGCTTGTACACATGAAACATTTATGATGCCTTTATGGACAATATTCTCCAACAGAACAAGAAAAGCATAGCTCAACTGTGATGATGCAGAACCACTGATTAACATAATGGATAGCTTTTGTGTTCTCCAAGCAGATTAAACAATTTACAATCACTGAGTCTTTGGATGGCCCAAATGAGGAGATCAGCTTCTCTTCGAGGGGACCACCCATGTACTCCGAGTTATTCTCCATGGCCTTCTGATCAGGCACTACTGGTTAGCAAAACTGCAGTGTGCTTTGGGTACTGATTTAATTATAACAAACTCGTATGAAAGATCTCAGCAAATGGGTTGATCACACTTTCTGAAAGACTTGCTGAACAGCAATAATCCATTTAGATGCACGGTATGTCTGAAGTAATTCAGCACAAAGACCGAAAAACTAGTTTTAAAACCTCACTTTTCTAATTTCTATTTAACAGAGTACCAGGGCGCTAACCAGATACATGTTAAGTGTTCATATATTTGGTATCTAGAGTGAAAATTGTTCTTCCTGAATTCATTCTAGTAGAATTCACTGACAAATCACATACTCCCCACAGTCAGCCTCCCTGAGATGTGAGCTCCTTGTCACCGCTTTGCTATAATTTCCAAGAGTTAAAACCTGAATCACATTTTAATCTGTTTGAAACCATTATGCAGGTAAAATTAATAATTCTTTCAAGTGACATGATGTAAGGTGCATCTCATACCACTCACAGTTTGTACAGATGATAATGAAGGCAGCACTTTTTGAAAAAGTAGAACTATTATCTCCTTGGCATTGACATTGAAACAAGCTTTATGCCTGTGAGTAAAAAGGCAAAGGATGCAAAGCTAATACATTTCTTTGGTTGCCCCTCAGTTCACTCCCAGGTGTGGAGGGATAATATTTGTCCCCAGTTACTTACTCATGCAAGAACTTTTAAGGATAGCCATCTACAAAGAATGCCTCTCATAACTATCCTATGTTTATTTACTAAAATACATTCACACCATTTTTCCATGTCTCCATATGAAAAGGAATATCAGTAGCTGAACTGTTTCAAAAGCAGACACACATTTTCAGTACCCACCTTCAGATAGCCTGAGAATTTACGCACAGGGTAACTTTATCAATTCAGTAAATGAGATGAAATAACGGCACCTCTAGATAAGCTCTGACTGTTTCAAACCCATCTAATACAACCTCCAGTTTTAGTACCTTTACAGGAACACTATTCTCACTCACGTATTATCAACAATATTTGAATATGAGAAGAATGAACGCTAGGACTGTTTCCCAGATTCATACGTCTGTATGAATCCCAGGGGTGGAAAGGGAAAGTCTCCGTGTACACTCCCATGCTCCCCAGTCTTTATCGTCCTTTGCACACTATTGCATCCTTAATTTATATCGGAGATGGGAAAGCGGGGCTAGAGGAGAAGTCAGTGGCTGTTAAGTGAATTTGGAGAAGCCTGCTGCCCAATTACCCGTTTAGATTTCAAATCTCAAACAAGAAAGGACAGTATAACAAGGCCACAAAAAAAGGAGGATGAAATTATACAGAGAGACTAATTAAGAGAGAAGAGCTGGTAACATGACAGAAGGAACTTCTAAGTGTTGCAGAGAACGCAAGCGTAAGCCTGAATCAATAGTTTCTTCCATGGGTTAGGGCAAGATCGACAATGCTAAGTTCCTGCATCTTCACAGTTTTGCAGGATGTTTCCTTCTTCCCATTGAAGTTACCTATTCTCTTGTACAGTGAAATGAAAGCAGATAACTCACCAGAGTTTGTATTTCATTACTTTGGTATCACCTGCATTCTGTGACACCACACAATTACATACATGAATGGAAGCCTCTGTTTACCCACTGCACTAATGAGGAAGCAATCTCAGCTCAAATTTTCAAATGTCAAAGGGAAAAAAAAATAAAATAAAATAAATCATTTTTTTTTAATTTGATGCGAGGACACAATGACAAACCATAATGAAACAATTTGTCTGTGTACAGCCATCTATACTACACTTAACTAAGCACTAAATCTTTAAAAACCTGAAGAAAAGTTAGCTTTAAGTATCCAAGAAAACAAGTCAGCAAAGGCAGCCCCCAGAGTGTATACAAACTACAAGACTTTTTACTCCCATAAATCCAAATAATATCATGAAAATATAAAGGAGTAACTTCAGTTTAGCTACAGTGAAATTCAGGACACGTTGACTGAAATAACACATTCTCCCCTGCAAAAAGTGACAGAAATGTACATCCACTTGTATCAAGAGCGAAACTCCACTGTACAATGTCCCCGCTGCTTGCAAATTAAAGGACCTGACTTTTTTAAAGCACTGCTGTTTGACAAAAAACCCTTAGTAGAGGTTTAGACTTTGACATGCAGTAGCTTATTTCCTTTACAGATACTCCTCTATCTACTGTGTAAACAGCAAGAGCTTCACTGTTTAAACTTCCCGTAAATACAAGATTAACACTTTTTTTCCCCCCTCGTTCCACATTTTTTTGTCTATTTGTACGTCGCCTCCACTCCAACACCCAAGAACCTCTGGGTCAGTGAGCCATGCTCTCCAGACCTCCACAACGATGGAGCTACTTTTGCTACCAAGCAGGAAGGGAGATGGAGCCAGAAGAAAAGGGCCAGATGCTGCAGAGATGCACAGCTCTGGGCAAAGAGCTGCTCTTACACCCAGGGAACATGGCCAGACCCCTGCAGAAGCACAGATTCTTTGCATGTGGATTATGAAACCCACTGATGTGTATTTCCAGTATTGCCCACGCAGAAAAGGCAAGCACTACCCTGGCACTGCCACCACAGCACTTGGAATACCTCAACTCTTCTGAGAAGCGCAACTTTATTCCCTAATTCCCCATCATTATGTGAGTGCACTGGAGTCTTGCTGTCCTTAGGTCTTCTCTGTCATTATTTGTTGTTCTTCTGAATGGCCTGTTGGCAAGTGGGAACCCAACCAGCTCTCTTATTCACAAGGAAGCCTCCAGATGCTGTGGTCCACTCTACCTCTCATGAGCCTCACACCAAAAGCCACTACTTGGTTCTCCATTGGTTCCTGCAGCTCCCCTTTCTTGTTTGCTCATCTCTTTCCAAGGACTTGCTTTTTCAGTAACAATTCCTGCCTTTAGTTCAATGATAGATTCAGTTCAGGAAAAAAAAAAAAAAAAAAAAAAAAAAAAAAAAAAAAAAAAAAAAAAAAAAAACACCACAACACAACAACAAAATAACAACAAAACCAACTTCAGCTCAGTAAAAAGCAGATTCTTCCCCTCTCTTCTCTCCATTCCCACCTCCATCTCACCCCATCACACACTGAGGAATACTTACAATGATGCAATTAAGACAGATTCCCAAGTCTTGTCCCCATTCCTAATTCTCATCCCCAAAAATCTCAACATTCATAAGTTTGGGACTGTTACTATGACTAAATGAGCTGCATCACAGTGTACAAACTGCCTCTAGCAAACCTGGAGAACGGTATCTTATGTATACAGAAAAAGATGTCCTTCTTAGGGCCAACTGCTCTTAACCAGCTTCACTCTTGTTTTCACATGGCCACTGCAGCTGCATTCTATGTACAACTTCACGTGCTGCAAAGTGATTTGCTTGACAACATGCTCATTTGTACACTCTACAGCATTTCACAACACCTTTAATGCTTCAGTTCAGAAAAGCTGGCCAAGCAAACACAATTCGCCTTCAGCAGAGACACGGTTCTGCAGTTTGCTAACTGCAGAGGATGCCTGCCAGAATCTGAGATTTGTCTTTGCTTTTTTAATAGTCCTGTAAAACCAGGCTATTTCCACAAGACTCCATATGCCACATTCATCTTTCCTTCTTAAACCCAGTATTTCCTATTCTCTCTGTAATTTCATCATTTACATATGCCCAGTCTATAAACTGCTGTTTGGTGAATTTTTTTTCCAAGTTGTACAGGGTGCAGATTTGAATCCAGACCAAGTAAATCTGACACACAAGTCCAGGAAAATTTGTTCCTTTCAGCCAGTGAGAAAGACTCCATGGACTGTGCCAATTCCATCAGATCTCTTCATCACTCTTTCTTCTTCTTCTTAGAGGAAGCCATTTGCCCACTGGATCTAAACTCCCCTGGCAGCCCACAGCAATGGCAGCTTCATCACAAACACAGACTGTAAGACATGAGAGAGACAATTCTGATTTAAAAGAGATGACCAAAAACTCCAGCTTACCTCCATGCTAACTTCTCTCATCTAGAATCACAGAACGGCTTGGGTTAGAAGGGACCTTCAAAAACCATCTAGTCCAACAACCCTGCCATGGAGGGACATCTCCCACTAGATCAGGATGTTCAAAGCTCCATCCAACCTGACCTTGAATTCTTCCAATGGTGATTTCAGCATCAACATGAAGAACGTTTTGTCATGGAGCTGAAAACAGAAGTCTCCATCTTTTCCTCTAACACAACTAGTTCACTCTTTCTTTCATCACATCAGGCTACAGAGAATTCAAGTGCTCTGTCCAGAAATCTTTAACATCTTGTAGCTCTCATGCCCAGTCACAGAACCAGCTGACAGTCAAAGATTCACAACATTACAGACTGAAGGTAAGAAAGAGATACTTACTTTCTACCAAAGTTGATACCTCTCTTAATCTGCAACTAATGTAATCTCTCACTTCTTTCATCATCTTATTCCCAGAAGTCAATACACCTAGGGAAAGAGCCAACATATCTGAGGACTCACACTGATGCTGCGTTTGAAGCCACCACAAAGCTAAGAGATGCTCTGAGACTCTAGTATTACACAAGGAACAGCTAAATATCACATAACTATTTCTAAAATCTACCTATTCTTGCTAGAAACAACAAGGAGTCTGAAGTTGAAAATACTATCAATATTCTGCCAGAAACACACCAAACATTTAAAGCTCTCTAATGTTTCTAGAGGACTGAGTTTTTGCAACTCCCAATTTATTGGTGACACCCTAGAGAATCAAAAGAAACTGGAAAAGAGCCATAGATCTAAAGGTGTATTTTTTCCCCAACTGCTGCCTTAGAGGCTGCATACCTTACTTATAAGGCTACAATTCTAATGACTTAAAGTGAGTGATATTCATGACACTCATCATCTTATAAAATGAAAGAATCCCAAATAATCCTTTCACTTCAAATAAAAAAGCAGTATCACACTGACATTTCATACATTTCCATCTTTTATTTTCCTATTCTGAGAATTCTCTATACACCTTCACTGGGAGAACTTATCCCTTCTTCCTTTTAAGTTTAAGTGAGGAGCAGTTACTTCTCTCCAGCTTTCATCTGGAGGCATTTATCTTACAATCAATCCTACAGAATGAAATTCAGTTTGTATTGGCACAACAGCTTCACATAAAAACAACCATAATTTTAGCCAAACTCTTATGCTGCAAATCCTTGTTACCATTTTCGAACGATCCATGTAGTTCATTTGGTTACATAAAGAGCCACAGTTCATTTGACAAAATTATCTTCCCTTTCTGCTAGTATCTGTTTTTGGGCATCCTAAACTGCCATCCTCACTTTTTTGATGCGTGTTCATGATCCTCAAGAAATGACTCTGTATACCTGCTGTGCTTCACCCATACAAAACTCTTCCTCCTGCTTTTGTTATCTGTGGACTTTAAAACACACAAACAAAAATTCACCCCATCCTAGGACTCGCCAAGCACTTCCCTCTCTCAATCTTCCTTCTGCAAACACCAACCAAGAAACCTTTTTTCCCAATTTACTGACCTCCAGTTCAGCTTAATGATTCTGTACATGAGTTGCCAACAGCAGGAGTTCCACAAGATTCTGCATCACTAACATTTCCCGCTATGTCTTTTCTCAAAAAAGGTATTTCTCAGGTTGCCCACAGAAATCGTGAATGTCCCATCCCTGGAGGTGTTCAAGACCAGGCTGGATGGGGCTGTGAGCAACCTGCTCTAGTAGGAGGTGTCCCTGCCCATAGCAGGGTGGTCTGGAACTCTATGATCTTTAAGGTCCCTTCCAACACAAACCATTCTATGATTCTATGATCCTACATACGCACTCTCTCTCTTTCCATATGTCCCCCCGATTCTCTCCTACATTCATTAATCTTCCTGCCATCTCACAACCCCTGCCACTGTAACCCACAGCTGTTGCAGGTAGCAAATCAAGAGCAAGCTGCCTGTATCTGCTAGAACCAGCCACTGAAAAACAACACAGCCGAATCCTTCCTTAGCACTCACGTGAGAGACAAACATCCTTATAACCTTCAGGATGTTAAGCGTTATTTACAGAAGCATTACACAAAGCCCTTCTCCTCAGTTAAACAGATTCGATGAGAAAAGCAGCATCACTTGATTCATGCATGGAGGACTGCTGTGGTCTCCTATTTGCTCGTAAGTGCCACAAGACATATAACCCACAGATACAGTCATCTTATCCGTGACACACTGAACTACAGGTTTCAACAGTCCTTGCTTGCCTATACTACCAATGCCTCTGGACATTTAGACCAAATCCCTACAAGAACCCGTGCAGCCACCTGCTGGCATCCCATCTACTATATCCAATGTAAAATCCTCCTGCCGACCCAGATGTAAGCAGTCCTAGATTCATCCTGCCCTAATTATTGTAGCCACACAAGGCTACCTTGGGCCACCCACCATAAACCCCTTTATAATCACCAAGCAAGGTATGGTTTGTAAGGAGTAATAATATTTTGCATAAAACATCATACATTTGCGGGGGGGGGGGGAAATCCAGTGGTTTCAGACACACAAAGTCTTATCCAGGTCTAAAACAGAAGCAGAGGTTTGCACGATCACATTCTTTCCGAGTACATCATTTGTTCATCGTAATATATCAATACCTCCCTAAAAACCGTGCCTTGCTATCTTCTCATGGCCATTAAACAACAGCAGCAGCAGACAAACCCACGTGGGATGGACTTTTCCCCAGGGAAATCCAAAACCTCATCCCGGCTCTGGAGACATTCCTCTGAACTGAAAACACCGGGGACATAAGGCTGTCACACTCCTAACTCTGGGAACAGCTACAAGTGCTTTACTGCACTGGTGGTCTCCAATCACCTGGTCCACTTCCGTACAGCCATAGCTGGTTTGGGGGATGAAGTAGGAAAATAACCCAAGTTAAGAAGAAATCAGTAAATCCCAAGAAGTTAGGGCAGTTTCTTGGCCCTATCCAGTCTGGTGATAGTGGAAGCACATGAGTGTTGGAGGGACAGGCACCACAGGAGATGAGCACCAACAGAGACCCCATAAGCCAGCACTGACACTAAGGGAAGCACAAATAAAACCACAGCCGGCAGCATCTCAGTTTGACTGAATCAAGACCTGTTTCTTGCTAATGAGGGCACAGAAGCAATCTCTATCCACTCTGTATACAATTCAGCACTCATAAGATGTATGGAACACTGCTGTATGCTTTTTCTCCCATATGGATGCCCCTTTCCACTAGTTCGCAGCGTGAACTTGCTTCAGGACAATCTAATGCCACATACCAGGGATAAGGAGTTTTCATTTTAAAAACCTTAGCAAGCCCAGGAAGACCAAATTATGATCAGCAGCCTTTAAAAATATGTGGATATGAAAATTCCTATACAATAAAAATAAGTTATTCAGAAAATGCAATTTACTTAGGGTTATCACATTATCTCTTGCATAAGCACAACAAAGAGCAGTCAAACCACTCTCCATGGAGTACAGAAACATTTACAAGACATGAGTAATCATTTGCAGTGTGCAACTCCACCAAAAACAAAACATTCCAGGTTGCAGTCCATCAGTTTTGAGTAAGGTACTAATGCCCTGAATTTTAGGAGCATTAGCTTATCTCCAGTGGGAGCTGCATTGTTTAACAGGTGAAACTGGAGCCAGAGATCCCAGTTCAGCACTCCTTATCCAGCAAAACTCCCACAGATTCTCATCAGTCCTGCAGCATCCTTAATTAGCTATTACATTGAGAAACAAAGAAACCCAGAATTATTATGAATATCATTTGATGGACATGCAGTAACTTTCAATATGGCCTTAACTCTTCAGAGATATTAATTTAAAAGCCTGAACCAACACTTCAGGATTTCCTCTAAGTTGCAGCTTTCTCAAGTCAATATTTGTAAATCATGTTTCATGTTTCCAAGGAAACCAAGTAGATAATATGTCTTGCAAACAGCCTCCTTCAATATACATTTTATGGCTACAGGGCTCATATAAGTTATTCTCAGTCTGACAAAGGAAAGAAGTTACGCTTTTCCTTATATCTTCCAAGAGAAAAAGAAAAACGAAAAAAATAAATATCAGCCTGCAGAAGCAACTGCAGCAAGCACATAGCATCTACAGAAATCCCTGTGGACTTTGCCATCTGAAGGACACATCTAATAACCCTTGTATTGTTCAGCTTTTCTACATATTTTTCCCCCAACGGTAGATCTACAAGCGTCCATGATAAAGAGCATTACATTCATTTTGAACAGGCAAAAATGAGGCACCTCTTAGATACCTTCCAAATTACCAGGCAGTACACCACCTATAGAGATCTGAATATATCTCACCATCCTCACTAAAAATGTATTAAGCACCTCATGGTAAAGTTCCAATGTTAATGAAGATAAAGGCCAAACCCAGGGACAGATTGGCATGTTATAATGGAACACTGCTGACTTGATTTTTTTTCTATTATTTTTCTTATTTGACAGATATTTAAATCAATTTAAGGCATAACTAGCTTACTGCATCCTGCAGACATAAAATAAATGGTGACGAGCACAAAATACACTCAAAGTAATTTTGATGATGGGATCTTTGGAAAAAGCAAGATTATCAGTGAAGTAGCAATGACATAATATCTCTATCCAAAGAAGACACAAGGAAGAAGTAAAGCCTGACATTAAGTGGAAATACAATATCTATGAATTCCACTTTGATTAATGTGAAGACTTAAAACTTTAAAACAAAGCACCTGCAACAGTATTTTTGTGCTCTTGCACACAGTAAAGACAGATCAAAGCAACAAAGAAATCCATTCTCCTGTTACAAGTTCTGCAAGACTTCAGTTGCCAAAAAGACAGGTAATGTGCTTTTAAATTATGTACTTAAAGAGTATTATCTGTCCAAACATCCTTGCTGAAAAACAAAGACTCTGAAGTTTCACCAGAAGAATCCACAGTAGAAAAAACACACATTGCACTCTCACATCTGCTCACATATACCTTCAAGACACCCCCAACGACTGTTGAATACACAACAGGCATATCCAAAGTTCCTCAGGATGTTGCATTTTGTTTGCTCAGAGAAACTCAACACTAAGTAAGATGAGGATGCTCTTTGGTGGTAACAATAGGAACATCAGGACTTTGAGACAGCACCTCAGCCTCCGCCTGGCATAACAGGCACCGAGCTGAATCCATGGACTTTTGCTGTAATAAAATTTACTGCATCCAGGACAAATCTGCAACCTACAAAGACCCATATTCAAGAACAACACACAAAATAAAGATGCAGCCTCTCAACAAGCCTAGGAGGGGGGACTGAAAGACTCTTTTGACATTACAACAGGGGACTGTTCAAACAACAAAAATGAACCCATCACGACAGAATCACACAAAATACCAGGCATCACATTAGCTATGTAAACTTCAGTGGCCAGCAGTAAAAAACAATTTTCTGTCCTACAAGATGTCTTAAAGTTGTCAGCAGTGTAAGAAATGTCATACTAGGGCTGATGACTGAGATGTTAGTAATGGACGGGACCTTGAGTGCATAATTACTAGTGTGGCAATTACAGAAAGCCATGTTGCGTGAAAAGTATATTCAGCAGCAAATAGTTTTCAAAAGATCTTAGGTCACCACTAACAATGGGTTTTCCTTCTGCCACCATTTATTAATGAAACACACATGTGTTTACTTTCCTTGGACCATTTGTGCCCTTCCCCTCTCCCTTAATTTAGTAATGTATCTCCTCTGCAACCTGCCATCATCCCAGAGAAGAGCAACTCACACAGACTCCAATCACATAACCGGGAAAGATGGGAAAGGGTAGAAACACTCTCCCAAGATCCTGGAGCCAGAACAGACGGTAGGACACATACCAAAGGCAGCCCTCATTCCAAGCGCAAGGAGAGGAAAGGCCCAAGGGACCCTACCACTCAGCTCAAGTGAAGTCATGGTCACCTTGAACCTCAGATGTCTCAGGTACAGAAAAGCATGACGTAAATGGCAGGCGACAGCCTTACTTAAGAGGAAGGAGTGGAGTCACTTTCCACGTGGCAACTTGTGAAGTATCTCAAGTTCTCCCAGAGGTAATGCAAGACACCAGCGCTGAGATGCCATATGCAGCTCCAGCTGTCTACTGCACCGACCCAGAAACCAAGGGGTTACTGCTTCACCGCAGTGTTTTCGGGAACCGCTGCAATAAATCTTGAGCAGAAATTCAGGGCTCCAGGGACCTAGAACACACTATGCCATCTATAATATGAAAATATAAGTTAAGGGATGGCTGGTTTTTACATTTAAAATTGTGTAAAATGGAAACTAATTCTGCATTTAAAAAGAAAAAAACAACAACAAAACAAACAAACCAAAAAACCCACACACACACACCTGGCAAGTAAAAAAAGATGAAAAGGCTAATAGGCACTGCACAGAGAAAACAAGAGCAATGTTACTGGTGAAAAACAACAAACAATATCTAAAAATTCCTCTCTAGTAAAAAAATGAAATCATTAGCCTTTCCAGACAAAGGATTTGAAGCTAATGACTGCAAATGCTTTAGACTCATATTTCTTCTTTGCCATGTAAAGAACTGTACTCGGAAGACAAAGTTCAACAGCTCCATGGAGAGCTGTTCATGAGCCTCACACACCACTGTTGAGCTGTAAGGGGCTATTTCTTAATAAACCAGTGGTTCATACAGAACATAAAAATCATGAATAGTAGTAAGCCCAATGGAGGAAAGCGTAAGCCTACTTCAAGCACCCCACTGGAAGCCTAAACCAAGACACTGGAGCGTGCATTGGAGAAGAGTTTGTCAGGAGGAGGAACTGGAGCAAATCCTGGGACTGTAACAAGTGACCAGAGGTTGACTGGCTTTCAGAAAGGTGATGTTTCCCCACAGACCAGTTAGCTCTGCAGTAGTGGTGTGTAAAATTAGCTTTACAGTGTATTTCACTTTCCTTTTTCAAAACACTGATAAGAAAACACCCATCTGGACTTCTCTCAAGAGCATAAGGAGATATTCTTTTGGCAGTGAGCCTCCATCATGCGTAGATTTATTTCTAGCATGCTTTACCTGGTTCCCTTTCCTCTCGGGCAGCTTGAAGCATTAATAAAACCTTTCCTCTGACTGCCACTTTTCAGTTTTCTCACTTGCTGCATGGGGCTACACCACACAATGGTCCTTGTTCCCAACTCTGATCCTTCTCACAGGATCTGCACCAGCTACGTCAACTTGAAAGAAGAAAGTGGCACCGCCAACAAATTTCCTTTTCCTTCTCTGAGAAGGAGGAAGGGAACTACATTTCCAGTTAAACTATTTTTTGACAGCTCTGCATCCCACATCATTTTGCCCGGTCCCACAAGAAATACAAGTAGATATAGAGTTATTGCACCAAACAAGACTATACAATGAAAAAGCTGGCAAAAACATAATAATAATTTTTAAAATCTTGCTTTGGCCTTTAGCTGCCATTTCAAAAAGTTAGGGAGAACGCAAAGAAAAAAAGAAGAAACTCTCAACTTTAGTTTGGTTTCCTTATAAAATAAGGTTACCTATGATCACAGTTCAAAGTTGGAATATGTAGAAATTAAGCTTTATTTACACAATTATATCTCTTTGAGAAGACTGAGGAAATAGAGCCGTACATACATAAACATGGAAGAAAGTCTTCAAAAAGAATGAAACAATTACAGGGAAGAGCTCCAGTTTGTTCAAATACCAGTGAGACTTCAATGATAACACCATTGTGAAAGAGGACAACTTCCCCAAGGTGAGCAGAGCTCTGCAAAATCACCTGGTATCCTTAATCACTCCTTTAAAACCAGTATGATTAATGAACAGCAGTTGCAGGGGGCAAATGGAGTATCCAAATAACATTATAATTAAATTTGAAATGATCCTGGAAAAACATAGGAAGAAAAAAACAGAGCAAGCAAGAGAAAGAAAGGTCTGAGAAGTGCAGCATAAGGTAAGCTCACCAAACACTGAGCCTGGGCGATTCTGTTCAGCCAACAAGCATCCTATTTCATACTTAAGATATAATACACTGAATAGACATGTCCAAAAAGGCACCTGAGAAATGGGGTGTCAGCGTCATCAGCTGAGAATAAGTGAAATATTTTAAAAAGTTATTTTCATAGGCAGCTTCACAAAACGAGAACAGATGGCTACTCCTATCTCTTGACAACGCTTAATGTTCATAGAAGCAGGCTAACCAACAGCTCTCCAAAACCTGTCTAGTAAGGAAACAGCTTTTTTCTGTAACAGTATTATATGTTCTAATGAAAAATTCTGACTCTTATTTAAATTATTCAGCGAAATTACATTTGAAATGATGAAACCAATTTACATTCCTTCTTTCATCAACGCTCAAGCAGTACTCATTTGCTATCAAAGTTTCAAAGAAACTGCTAACCCGATAAAAATCACAGATTAAACAAAACTGAAATGTAGTAAACTAATCAATAACCAGAGGCATAAAAGAATACCGTCTTTCTCACAGCTTATTCAACAACCACAGACCAATAACCAGCTCATTCAGAAGTTGAAAAATCTACCAGGAGCAAAATAAATGAGGTAAATGCGTTTTTCTCTTCCAGTCTTCTAACACAAACAACATGCTAAAGAGCAATACCTACTAATTCTAAAACTCTTAAGGATATTTTAAATAGAAACCATGAGTTTCTTTTAATAATCAAGTATTATTTTTCCCTTATTAAACACTAGTTTTAAACACAATACATTTCAATAGGATTTTTAAAGTAATCTGGCATATTAAAAATAAAATATTAATAAAAATAATTTTGATTATGTTTTCTACCGTTTATATGAGTTCTTATTAACTAAACTTGATAGAAATTAAGTCAATAGGAAAATTAGGCATTCTAGTAAATAAGAAACACATCAGTCATATTCTAATATAAAGCTCAGCAAATAAACATTAATTCCACAAACTTTTTAAATATATCAGTGTGCATACAATGCATTCACTTAGCTAAAAATCTGAGTACACTCTGCATAAAGACTACTTTGTCTGCTGTGCATCAGCATGCTACACATCACTTACCCAACAGACGTCACTGAGAACAGGAAAATCAGTAAGAACTGAAAAAACCAGACAAGATTTAAACTGATTGTTTAAATCAAGTTTTCCTGCCCGCTACTCTAAAGTCAAAATGATTTAAATCAATTCATCCACTTCAAGAGCCGCAAATTAAAATGCTGTTCAATTATGCAAACTCTGAAAATGAAGACAGAGAAGGAATTGACAGAAGACTGGTTGACCACTCACTTAAGAGACAGAGGTATAACAAGGTTAAGTGGCTGGAAGCCAAATATATGGATAAATTCAAGGTACAAATAATGCATAGAGATCAGCATAATTACAACCACTGGAACAGATTACCAAAGACGACAGTAGATTCCCCATCACATGAAGTTTTTTACGTTGACACTGTGTATTCACAAAACGTTTCAGCTCCAAGAGACCAACTGTGTTTCACACAGACCAAGGTGATACTCTACTGACCACGATATTTAAACTGAATTCATGATGATTTATGATCGTAATGGTATTTTCCAATCTTCCAATCAACGAATCTACAATTTGATCCCATGTTGAGAACTCATACTCTTTTTCTTACATCACTAAATCCTGACCCCTGCAAGTGGAACTTCATTTGACTTTACAGAACGTTCATTCTGCTGTTTGCTTGAATGCTAACATGACCCCCACCAACTAAAGACTTTGAACAGAACCAGCCATCATCTGAAACCATCCTCCAGGATGGCACTGAACTCAAAATGCAGCTTTGCTCTTCAATTAAGACCTCCAACACGCACTTTTCAAAGCCTTTTCACTGAGTCACTGCAGACTCATACTGCATTTTACACGCTACTCTATGGGGGATACCCAACATGTTCTTTAGCCTACCACACAGGGAATCAAATCCCCCACTCAACGTGGGATTTCATGTTTAGGCAGAACGCTGCTGTAGAGAGATCTAGGAAAGCCTACATCAGGCACCAAGAGCAAGGATAATAGTTTTGAAGCTAAACAGCCTAAAAGTACTCCTAAATCACTGAATTAAGAGCTCAGTTTCAAGCTGAAAGCATCCTACTTGAAACATAGCGCTAGACAGGTCTCCAAACCCAAGGTTCATATTACAAACTGGGAGAATGAATTAAATTCGGTATCTCTGACTAAATTCAAACTTGTTAATTCAGGCAGAAAACCTTAAGAGTCTTTGTAACTTACACATTGCTTAAATGTGGCTTCGTGGCTTCGCTTCTTCTACAGCACTTGAAGCACCGTAGAGATGTTTTTAGGACATCACTCCCACACCTGACACAGCTGCCAATCCTCAAGCTTCATAAAAGCTGTGATCTAGTCATTCAACTTTTAAACTGAAAACACTATAATGTCTGATGAACACTGACTGGAACTTCTGCTTTAGATCATGTCAAATGATTGCCATAGCATGTGTCTCATTTCTGTTCCCTCCTATAGAAATTACTTTCACAGATTCTTTGATATAGATAAAAAATTTGGGGTTTGCTGAATTAGTTTTAATATCATATAACACTAGGAGAATATTTCCACTGACTATTTTCATATTTCTAATAGCAAACCAATATGAGAAGATGACTTTCCATGCTACCCTCACGTTTCCATTTACGATACCACAGTAACATCCAAGGAGCCAGCCAGGATACAAGACTGACCCTGGCTTGCTCTGGGTCTGCTGAAAGACACTCCAGCATCCCCAGCCAAAGGCAGGAAAGCACCCTCATCCCCTCTGTCCCACTCTCTGGCCAAGCAGAAGCCACCACAGAAAGCCACGTTCTTGGGAAGGCAGCCCTCCTCAGAAGGCTTGCCAGTTAGGCACTGAACAACTTGAGAAAATATCCCTTACATGGAACAAGTAGCAATTTTAAGCACACAGAGATATATATGGACTATAAATAGCATTAAGAGTCATTGTCTTCTTCAGTCGGATGGGTGAAAATAGTGTCAGTAGAAACGTTTATAAGAAAATGCAGGGGCGGGAGGGAAGAGTAGTTAAATGCCCTAAAATGAAGGCAGTTTTAAAATAATTCAGGATCCGGAAAATGTGGCTGGAAGTAAAGAAACCTTTAATTGTTAATGGGAAGACACTGTTCCATTCAGGTCATTAGCAGAAGGGTTACAGCAAGAAGATGTCTGAGAACAGCACACCCAAAGAGGGGCAGGGCCACTGGTGAGAGGCAAAAGGTGGCAGGGCAAACACGCAGAGATGAGAACTGATGGATGGGAACGATCAACATAGACTACAGTCAGAATTCATAACAAGAAGAAACTTTATCCTTTTACTCTAATTCCTCTCTTTCTTTTTTCCTGTTCGTTTGTGTGTTTGGGTTTTATTTTTTTTAAGGCAGGGAAAAAGACATCAATGAAAGCCACACATACGTGGAACTCCAATAACATTTGGGAGGGATCTGAAAGTACAATTATTTTTCATTTCTGTTGACGGACTTCAGGCTATGCCCACAAGAGGATCTGGGTACCAAACTGCTAAATTCCCAGTGTTGTTCTTACCGTAGGGAACCACAGTCTGGCTATGGGGTGCCCACTCTCACAATGCATGGGGTAAGTTAAACACTAAATAACAAAAATCATAAGAAGATCCCACAAAAACTGCTACCCCTTACTCACCAACACCAAGTCCTTCAGGGCTTGAAATGCTTCTCCCAGGATTTCAAAAGGTCAGGTGTTTTCTCACCTATCTTTAAACAAGCACAGTGCACACACCTATGGGTGAGATAAACACCTGAGACTTCCTCTGCTGTCAGTCAACAGGGAGGTTTTCTGACCGTCTTTTGGCCATTAGGATGATTCCAGTGCCGTGATTTTAGTATACACCTCTGAGGCAAGCAACATATCCCTTTCTTTTTGGCAAAGGAATGTATTTTATCCAAGCTATCTGCAAGAACTCACTTAGGCAAGTGCCTGTGATTGCTATGCACAGACTCAAGCCTCCCATCCCTGACAAGCCCACATGCTTCTTTAACACCGCAATGAAAAAGAAATATTGTCTTCCTAAATCCACCGACACATGAAACCTAAAGGAGAGCATATCCCCAGCAAGCACAAAATAAATCCATCTCAGATACTGGCTGGGATGCAAAGAAGAAAAAGTATACTGAATCTCATTATATTTTTCAATTTGTGCTACGTTTATAATTAATTGTTCAATGTGATTATTGTAAATTTATCCCAATAGAGTCACAACCAAAAATTACAAATCCATCACCACCTCAAAACAGAACGTCCATATTTATTGATATATACTCTTTAGACAAATGTCAAAGATGTTTTAACAAAATGTTGATTTAGCTGAATATAGATCTGGAAAGTAAAAGTGAAAATGGTAATGCTTTCCAAAATAGCAGGCTCCAAATCTGCCTGCTAACTAAAGTGAGCTTGCAAGCTCTCCCTTTCAAAAGGGGAAAAATAACCCACTGCTCATTTTTTCCTTCCAAAATTCTGTAGGGCCCTGTCTATACAAAAGACTCCCTCGGTTAGATAAAAACAGTGAAGTCACCTTGTAACTGTTAACATGTTAACACCTTACAGAAACTGGAAAGGAATGTTTTTCCCCCACCTTTGTTGTTCTGGTTTGTTTTTTTTTTAAAACAGAAATCTTTTAATTTCCCACTTACCAAATTTTCTTGCAACTGAAAGTTTCTCTGAAAAAGCAACAGGAAAAGTTGTAACAACTGTCCAACACTTGAAAAGATTTTAGTGTCATCAATCCCAGCTCTTCACATGCTCTTCTAGAGCACTACCAACCCATACTCAAAACTGTTTTATGCCAGCATTATGTACTCAAAATAAAGACAGAAACAAAAAAAAAAAAAAAAAAGAAAAAAAGAAGAAAAGAATTCTATACTACTCTGATTTTAAGTCAAGTCCGTCTCAAATTCACGTCAGATGTTACTACATAATACCCACAGCCATTATCTTTCTTTTTTTTCCTAGGAAGAACTGGCAACCAATGCCATTAATCCTAAATATCTCAGTGGCAATCTCTAATGACAACATGTTATAACATCTGCTATAAAAGGTGTCCTCAATTTTAGCAGGCCACGAGAAAAAACTAGTCCCATAAAAAAAAAAAAAAAAAAAGAATAACATCCATAGTAAATGACAATAGTCAGAGTTACTCTTTGGAATTCATGTTACAAATTTCTAATGTTGCATTATTCCATTTAACAAACTTCAATCATTTCAGCTGCAGTTCTCAGTGACTGTTTCTGCAAAGTTTGATTTGAAAGTTTTTGAGAATATGTCAGTCAATTCTGACAATTCTGGTAGTATAAAAAAAAGCTACAAAATAACTCGGAATATTTTGGTTGGGAAGATTCTCTCTCAGGAATCCACAGAAGATGACAGAATGCTGGGGTTACCATGTCAATTCCAGTCTGTCAAACAAAACATCCAAGAATTACAGTTTGCCCATGCTTAGGAAGTCTTCCAGAGCTCGCTGGTAGCATCTCCAACTCTGCTAATGGACCTGAACTTACTTCCAGATGGCCTGAGTGTTCGGCACACCACCTGCACCAACCCAGCCAGCATCACTGTGCTTCCCACATGGCTTTCAGGGATCTACAGGGCTCCAGAAGAGAGATGCAACACCACCACCAGCAAAGCCCTTCCTGGCCAAGGCAGAGAAAAAGAAACTATTTAGGTAGTCAGCAGGAAGATTGGCATTAGCATGCATAACCTTGTGCTCTTCGCAGCTCTGACCACTGGACAACGCCCCACACTAATTAGGAATCAAGGTGGCTGCTTCCCACCTTACAGAGAGGGTAACGAAGTGCTTGTCCTAGATGACACCTGACAACATCGAGACGAGAACTTGGGTTTCCCGACACGATACATCCCCTGGTTAATTATCCTCTTTGTGGCACCGATGTCCAAGGTCATGCATCTGATTGTTCTACTTTTAAACGACAAGAAAACACTCACCCCACAGCCAGGAACAAAGTCCAGGATTTCTGAGTCCCATCATTACTCTGCTATGTAGCAAACACCGTGCCAGCCATTAGCAAAGAGCGTGCTTCATTCCCCTCCTAGAGGCTGGTTCACAGAGAGGACAAAAGCTTGCTCCTGCTAACCAGACATTCCTTAACTCAAGTGGTGCTGGTCTGAGCTTCAACTCCAAAGCCTGTCAACACCAGCAATACCAGTGACCCACGAGAGGATAAACACCGTTGCATGTGAGGGCATTTATTGCGAGAAAGAGGGAAAAAAAATAATAATCTATGAATAAATAAACAAACCAGATTACAGACACTGCTAGGATTGCATTCAGAGGGTAGGAAACGTCAGCGTGCACCGGTCTTGGCAAACTTTATTCTGTATTGCTGAGCGTACTTTTAGCAGTCTTTAATCATGGGAACTCTCTTGACACTTAACACATACAATTTTAGTTCTCATCTACATTAGCTTTTGAGTTCTCGTGATTTTACTGAACTTCAGAAAAATAAAAAAGATAAAAAAAGGAAAAGGAATAATCAGCAAGCCAATACCTAGACAAGTCCTACCCTTGTACCTGCAGCTGAAGGGGCTCCTCTGACACAAGAACTGGTGTGCACAGATGTGGAATGCACAAAGAAACATAGTCAGTACAAAGCACACTGTCCCTGAATATAATTCACACAACTTCATATATTCATGTATTCACTCCCAAGTTTTACCATATATTTCAGTTGAGAAATTCTGGGATGGCTCATGTCATCATCCCTTCCCAAAAATGCAGGAAATGACTGAAATAGTTATAGGAGCAAGGCACACCATAATTTAAAGTTGTCTTCTCCAAATCAAAACACATCATTCTGCAGTAGACATAAATGCAAAACAGTATTTGTATATTATAATTTAATTTTGGTTCAGACCAAAGTCTAGATCATGCTTTCTCATTAATACCATGAGATCTTATGCTGAACTTAAGAAAGGGAAGTCCATGCAAGCTCAGTTTTACATACAGTGTAGATGGCAAAGCTGTGTTCATTTTTCCTCTTCCTTCTGTCTCTCGGTGTTATTTCAAGAATTTTCTAACAGGTAAATAGAACTAATTAAAGAATACTCTACCATTTTTGTATTACAGTTATTGGTTGGGAGCAAATGTGAGAGCACAAACTCAGAATAAACTTCAGACCTACCAAGTCACACCAAACCTTGCAGAAGTATGAGAAAGTTCACAGATTTTAGGGCACCACACCTAAGCAGACCTTCTGCACAGAAAAAGAGATTCCAAACACAAACACAGCACCACTAGCACAACTGTGGGTGTTTTATACACACATTTATATAAACCAAAAGGGACTGCACAACTGTCCTCACATTGGTCCAATTTTACCCACTTTTGCAACAGTGCCAAGTACACATACTAGGTTTAGTCACTTCTCTAGTCAAGTTTGTCAACAAAGCTCTATGTCTAGCTATAAACTAAAACAATCATTCTGAGACTAAATCCTCAAATGTAACTCTTGTCAGCTTTTTTCTTGTTTGTTTTTTCTTTGGTTGTTCTTTTTTTTGCATTTAGTACTAACTTAAAAAAAAATAATCATTCTGTTGAAGCAAGAGGACAGTCTAAAGTTCAGTTGTTGAACACAGGGTAAGGTTACATGGAGCTTTTTCCACTGACGAACAATGCTGAAAGTGTCCTTAGTACTACGGTGCAAAAGCACTTCTCTTTTCTGGTGTAAGCATGCATTTAATTAAAAAAGAGAAAGAATTAATTTCTTTTTCACTGCATAGGAAGCGTAGTCATTTCATACTTTCACATTTGCAGTTCCAAGGCTCAAAATTTGTCTCACAGATACAGCACAGCCCAACTTGCACAAATGAAAAGGAAAAGCCACAACCTGACCGCTCAATACTTCTCTTTACATCTCACTTTGAAACAGCATGTTCATTATACGTTTTCCTCTTAGCGGGGGGAAAGCGAGCATGCCTGTGTTTGCAGCTCCTCCTCTTTCAGAGACGCACAGCTGCAGCTGTAGTAAACAACCACTAGTCAGGAGCTGAGAAGGTCAAAGTCTCGGTGCTGCATCCATTTCAGCTTTTCTAAAAATGAAATTTCCATTTAAAGAAATTAATTGTTTTGTTTCATTTTGTAGCTACGTCAAGGAAAGGGAAACCGCAATCCATCCTCCAACAAAACAAACCAAGATACAACACTTCAAAAGCCACAAGCAAAACGCTTCAGTAAAAACAAGTATTTCCCCAGCTTTATTGATACACAAACACCTAATTCACAGTCTCATATTTTGCTTGATTCAAACAAAGCCTTGGTGACAACCAACCCTGCACTGAGGAGACCTGTTACACAACGGAAGTGACACTCGCTGAAGGAACCAGCAAGGAGGTTGGCCACCCTGAGGAGTGGTGCCAGCAGCCACCCAAGGTTCACAGAGGTGATCCAGCATCCTGAAGTACGAAGCCTACAGCATGGCAACTCTGGGAAGGCAAGCATAAGCTGATATCATCCGCCCAGTGATAAGAAAAAGCACACATCTCCCCTTTACTTCATAAACTACCCAAAATCTGAACACCAGGACACGCTTCTAGCACCGAAACTTGCACCAAATTATGCAGACCTTTTGCAAGCCTGTGGTGCAGCAGAGCTCCCCAAGCACCCAGGAGAGGCATCGCCTACTTTCCTCAAAAATATGGTCTGTATTTGTTATTTAGTTGTGGTGGGTACCACCACACATCACCTTGGTCTGGGTGAAGAGGAGGATGATCACTACCACGGGTCTTTGCAGCCCAAGCCCTTGGCTGACCCCACTCTACCATCTCCAGGGGGAAGAAGGGCTGCTCCAGCCCCCAACACATTTCGGCCTCCTCTCCTCCAAAGTAAAACTCTGCTCAAGCACGTTCAGGTCTGGCTCATCCCAACAGAAACAGCTGGCAGAGAACTCCGCAATTAGCCTGTCCTGAAATCTTAAAGTTTATTTTTAAAAGTTGCTACACACGGTCTTCTTTGGCTCTCAGGGGTCATTCCAGCAAAAGGTTTTTCTACAAAAAAGCACAGGAAGGCCTGGAAATATTACCACTAAATACTGCTGGGTGAAAAAAAATAAATAAATTAAAAATATCTCATTTCCCATCCCCCCCTTCTTTACACGTCTGCTATTACCTCACTATCAGAAGCAGAAATTGAACAGCATCTCCCACATCCTGAACTCCTTTCCCAGCCCCTCCAGCACACGTGCAATCACTCATCAAATGCCCCATGGCGTATCTCCCTTTCAAAAAGCCCCTTTTTTCCCCCACAGCTGGGGGCCAGGAGAGGAAAATAAGATTTTTCGCAGCCCTCTTTAAATGCTATTGACTACTCCATGAACTTGGGAGCTGGGGGGGGTGGGGAGGAAAAATAAAAAGAGGCAGGGGGAAAGACTAAGCCACCTCATAAAGCTGCCTGTATCCTGATGGAAAGGTTTGCATAAAGAAAGGTGCCCCCTGGACTGCATCTCTCCCCCCCCACTCCCAGTTCCAGGTACAGGATGCAGCAAAAGAAAGAAAAAGGGGGGGGGGAATAAAAAAAAAGGGGGGAAAAAAGGAGAATAAAAGAAAAAAGAAAAAAAGAAGGAAGGAAAATACCAGCACTGTTGTTCTGGATGCAGCGGGGGGGCAGGAGTGGGGGTGCTGGCTCGGGGAAGGGCTGCGGATGGGTGCTGCTCCCCGGCCACCGATGGATGGGAGTGATGTCATCCCAACAGGCTCCAGCCCGGGCACCCGCCGGCAGCTCAACTCCGCTCCAACCGGCTGCCAAAGCCTCCGGCAGCACGGGGAAGGCGGGTGGAAAAAAAAATTAAAAAAATAAGAAAAAAAAACATTAAAAAAATATATATATCCACATGCAATGTTTCCTCTGCGCAGTCGGTTTGTGATAGGAGGTGACACGCCGGCTTGCAGACAGTGGTTTCAAGTTGATTACGTCCCATTAGAAAGATATTCCCCCCCCTCCCCCAGCACGAATAACATATTCTTTAAAATAAATAAATAAATAGAATTGGCAGACCCGGTTTATGCAGCCTTACGTCATTAATAAAATGCTCCTATCGCCCCATCTGTGACCTATTCAGCACGGTTAGTAATCCCAGGCTAAGAGCACTTTGCTGTCCCTGTACATTTCGGAGTTGGAGACCAACCAGCGAGCAGAAAATGGAGCCCCTACGCCAGCGCTATATAAAGCAGCCTCGCAAAGTTGCCGCGAATATCTACCTGCTTTGGCAAGGCAAAAAAGAGAGAAAAGCAACCAAAAAAATAGGGAGAAGGAGAATACTATTTATTTCCTGGTGGATAATTAAAAAAAAAAAAAAAGTATGGTTTACTTACTTATTCAAGGGGGGGGCTGCCAAAAGGTAGCAGGATTTTACAAGCTGGATATAAACCCCAACGCAAGTCAACTTCTCTCGGTTGCCTCCTACCAAACTGCTCCTACCTGCACCCTAAGTGCATAAAACATCTTGTTTTCCATGCAACCACACCAAGATCCCCAAAACCCCGCTGTCTGGAGCGCGGCATCACATCCCTGTGAACCATGGAGGGAAGGGGTGGGGGGGAATATAAAATAAACCAGCCAGCTGCTTCTATCCGCCTCCCCCCCAAATCCCGCGCCACCCTGCCGGGCAGTGTGGGATATTGGGGGGAGGCGGATAGAAGCCCAAATTTCACCCCAGCACCTTTACCCAAAAGCTTTCAGTGGGTTTCACGGGGTGACGCCGATGCCTCTGGGCACAGGCTCTTAATGTAAATACCAGCGGTTTGCTCCCCCAGCAGACTTCTGGAAGAGCGAGCGTATTTATTTTATAGAAGATCATTATTTTTGTAGCAGGTAATACAGCGCTACACTCTCCCCCCACCCCTTATACGTAGCGTTACACTCTGATTTTCATTTTTTTTTCCCCCATACAGCATTGCACACCGATTTATTTTTTTTATATTTATTTTTATGCATTGACTTTTTCCCCACCTCCTCCAAAGGCGCAGGGGCACCGTGGCCGCCCCCCCTACCCCCTCTTTCTCCCCGGCTCCCGGTGACCGGTCGCACAAAGGCTTGGGCGCTCCCATCTCGCTCCTCATCACTCCTCGATAATGGCTTTTTTTATAATTATTAATTAATTTTTTCACATACACACACACACCGCTT